>PVKM010053075.1:0-10104 GCA_004027735.1 Carollia perspicillata
ATGCTTGATTACATTTTTAATGAAGAACATTATTCAACACCTGTGATCAACTTAGTTTCTGAAACAAGGTGGTATAGGTTCAGTTTTTCCTGCTTATTCCCTCCAAATACAACTAAGTACCCTGGAAATAATTCAATGGAAAAAACTCTGTAAGCTAAATTACAAGAAGACAGACTGGCTGGAGACCTCTAGATCTGAGGAATGGCGACACAGTGACGTCCTTGGGTTTTCTTTTAATCTCTCAAGTATATCCTAAACTGAGTGCTAGAAAGTTTTTGACACAGAACCATAAGCAGATACAGACAAAAAAACCCCACAAGAAGAATTAGCTCTCTCTGGACAAAGGAGATAAAATGAAAAAGCTCAACTAGAAACAGTAAGGTGCTCCAGCACCTGCTCTTGGGCCATGACGCACGTGCACTGATTCATTCAGAGTGGTGACTTCAAAGACTTGTAGGCCGATCCAAAGCACAGCCACCATTATGCGCAGGTAGGCTGTTCAATCTACCTATTTTGGCAATATAACCCTGAGACCAGTATGATTCTTATTCAATATCCAGATAACTAGCTAACTGATCTGCCTTAAAAGGCAGCAGCAAATTCTGAAAACTCTAACCCAACTGCAGGAGATTAGGAGCCTATACTAGAGGCAGCAGCGCCATCCATAAAGGGTGATGTGTCCCACTGCTCCATCAAATGACATAAGGAGATGCTAGCCTGCTGACTTCTGCTGCTACAATCTCAAGATCTGAACATGGTCCAACAGTACCAGGCAGTTCAGGAAGTGTATCAACTAGATCAAGCAGAAGGAAGTATTAGTGGAGTTGAAGATGGGTCATTGCTAATTATTTAGTCAAAGGGGAAGTAAAAAATAATGAAGAATTAAAAAAGCAAAGCACTTACAGGACATCAAAAAGAGACACCAATATACACATGATGGGAGTCCCAGAAGAAGGAGAGAAAGGATCAGAATGCTTATTCAAAGAAATAATACAGAAAAAATACAATAAAGAAAAAATTTAAAAAATAAATAGTATACATGAGACATCTTTTTATCTATTCCATTCCATATCTTAGCTATTTCAAACAATGCTGCGATGAACATAGGGGTGCATGTCTTTTATATGTGGAGAAAAAGGAATCCTCGTTCACTGGTAGTGGGAATGTAAACTTGTACAGCCACCATGAAAAATAGTATAGAGGTTCCTCAGAAAATTAAGGATAGGGTTACCATGTTATCTAACAATCCCTCTTCTGGGTATCTACCTGAAGACTTTGAAAAGATTTATTTGCAAAAATGTATGTGCTCCTATGTTTACTGCAGCATTATTCACAGTGGCCAAGACATGGAAACAACCAAAGTGCCCTTCAATAGAAGACTGGATGAAGAAGATGTGGTCTGTATATACAATGGAATACTACTCAGCCATAAGGAAAGAAATACTGCCATTTGTGACAATGTGGATGGACCTTGACTCTATCAAGCTAAGCATTTCTTATTTCTTTGCTTTCTTATAATGCATATCCCAACAGGTATTTGGTGATACCTAATTGTGGTTTTGATGATCAAAATTGTCATTCATTTTACTTAGGAAAAGCAGTTCCTAGTTCTATTAATTCAATTTCTTAATGTAGGCATTTATCATTATGAACTCCCCCCTTAGATGTCTTCAGCTGAATCCCATAAATTTTGATATGTTATTCTTCCGTTTTCATTAGTCTCAAAGTAGTTTTTGATTTCTCTCTTGATATCTTCTTTAACCAATTGGTTGTTCAGTAGTGTGTTATTTAATCACACATTTTCTTCTTATAATTAATTTCTGGTTTCATTGTGGTTGGACTGGGTATAATTTCAATTTTCTTAAAGTTTTTAAAACTTGTTTTGTGGCTTAACATATAATCAATCCTGAAGAACATTCCATGTGCACTTGAGAAGAATGTATATTCTGCTGCTTTGGGATAAAACGTTCTGTAAATGTTGATTTAGTCTATCTGGCTTAATATGTCATTAATGTTTTCTTATTGATTTTCTGTCTGGTTTATCTATTGGTAAAAGTGTGGTATTGAAGTTCCCTACTGCATGTTTTACTGTCTTTTTTTCCCTTTCGGCCTGTTAATATTTGCTTTATACATTTAGGTTGGTACATAAATATTTGCAAATGTTAATTCTCTTTGGGTTGAGAAAAACTTTTCTGTAGCCTTAGCAGTCCTGATTACCTATGACTGGAATCCAGTGTTTCAAAGTGGGCATCAGCCTGAAGCTTTATTGCTGGGTTCAAATACCAGAACTTATGCTTATTAGATGAGTTGACTAAATTCTCATGCTTTCCTCCATTCACTCCCCGATACTATTCTGAAGGGGGGAAAATGGGACAACTGTAATAGCATAATCAAAAATATATTTAAAAAAACAAAAAAAAAGCATTGAAATGCTGATGAACAGAAGGAAATTGTGTACTATTAACAATATTAAGCACAAATGTCCAAAGTAAAGCCATCAAAATCATGTTAAAAATAAAAACAAAAACAAAAACGAAAAATTCTCATAGCTTTGGTTTTTTTTTTGTTATTTTTTAATGGAAATAAAATAGTAATTTCTTATCTCTTAGAATGTTTCTTAGTAGTTAAATGAGATAATTCAGATTAAGTATTTAAGACAATGTCTACCATATTATATATACTTAATAAATAATAATTATTATTTTTAAATACAACAAATGTTTTTTCAAATTTCCAGTTTATTCTGTTTAATATATAAAATGATCTACAGATCATTTTATGCCAAATCTATAAAATGATCTATAGATTTTATAGATCTATGATCTATAAAATATGCTTTTCAAAAAAACTGAAAAGGAAATAATTTTCTAGACAAATGGATTTCAAGAGAAGCTGATTTCAGTAGAGTGTTTATTTGAAGCAGTATTTCTTTTTTTAAGCTTTGTTTTTGTTGTTGACAATGTTACGGAGGTCCCCATTTTCCCCTCTTTGCCCACCTCCACCCACCTCCCACCCCCCTTTTTCTCTGGCCATCACCACACGGTGACAGTGTTTCTATTGTGATTCCAAATCATTAGAAACATCTTTACCTTAATACTTTGCTTCCATTTCTCTTTCAGCAAGCAAGAAAAACAGAAAATATTATGGATTTCTCTCAATAATTGTTTTTTCCCTAAGCCTTTCAAAATAACTTTTATTATCAATTTGTATTTAGCATCTTTATCTTGTCTGGTTCACTTCTCTGGTTTTCAGGGGCACAAACCTTTGCACAGCAAACTGGATAGCCACTTCCTCCATCCTGGCTCCCTAATTTTGGCATAAGTATAAGAGGCACGGATAATTTTTTTTCAGATTGTATAATGTAAATAAATTATGTCAGAGAATGATGAATTGAGCCACTTTTAAAGGGAAAGCTACATAGTTTAAAGCTCCCATATCTTATTGTGAGGTGTTGCCTTTCACTTTGTATTTAACAAAAGAACCATTTAATTAATTCCATATTTCTTAGCCTTGGAGGCATGAATATATGAAAGATGCATGAGTGCCATATTTTAATAGTTTTTTAATAAGCTTTTTTAGACCAGTTTTTCATTTATAGAAAAACTGCAAATATAGTGCAGAGAGTTCCCATACACCCCTATAAGTATTGTCTTACATTATGAAGTACGTGTTTCACAATGTGGAGGTTGTGGCTGATCTGAGATACAAACTCTTTTCTCAAATATTGTTACATATATCAGGTGCGTGGGTTCGAGGTCATGACCAGATGTGTGTTTGTACACGACTAATGTTAAGCCATAACATTTAAGCCACCTGTTTGGTCATAACATGTGTATGGAACTATTGGATACGTGCAACCTATGATGTAATTTTTTTGATTGCAACCTCTGATGGGTTAACAAACAAATATCGAAACATTAACATAACAGGTATGCAGCAGCATTTGTTGTTTTAATTTGATTTTTTCTAATGATAAATGACATTGAGAAACTTTTTTCACTGCTTATTTGCCATCTGTGCATTTTCTTTGATGAAGTGTCTGTTCAGATCTTTTCCATTTTTGTGAATTGAATTGTTTGTATTATTATTGTTGAGTTTTAAAGGTGATTTGTATATTTTAGAGCAGGTACTATATATGAGTTTTGCACAAAATTTTTCCCAGTCTGTGACTACTTTTTCATTCTCTTTACAGTGTTTTCCACAGAGTAGGTCTTCAATTTTAATAAAGTCCAGGGTGTCATTTTTGTTTATTATGCATTATGCATTAATGTATTTGTATGCATTATGAATCTGAAATTTTGTTGCCAAACCACCTAGACCTCATTCTCTCTTTTCTTCTAGAAGTTTTATGTTTTCATGTTTCATATTGATTTCTATGATCTATTTTGAGTTAATGTTTGTGAACCTTGTAAGGTTTGTGGCTTCAAATGTCCAATATTTCCAGAACCATTTGTCGAAAAGGTCACCTTTTCCTCCACTGAGTTGTCCTTACTACGTTGACAAAAACTGGTGAATATGTTTGCGTCGATCTGAGTCTGGGCTCTGTGTTTGGTCTCACTCATGTGTATGTTCTGTCACCAACACCGTGTCCTTTGCATTGCTGAATCTTTATAGTGAAGCGGACAGAAGAGTGCTCTTCAAGAGGCTCTGGGTTACCCCAAGTCTTTGCCCTTTCCTTCAAAACTTAGAGTCTGTTTGTCATGTCTACACAATAGCTATCTTTTAAAAACTTATTATTTGATTTCTTTCATCAGAGCTTTATAGTGCTCCACACGTAGATCTTGTATATATTTTGTTATATTTAAACCTAAGTATTTTTTGGAGCTATTGCAAAAATGTTTTCTCTCAAAATATTTGGAAATTTCTCAGCTACTTTTTAACTTTGCTATTTCTAGTTTAATTTTTAGTGGTCTGAGAATATACTTTGTACATTTTTAGTACTTTAAATTTATTAAATGGTGTTTATGACCCAAAAAGTTGTTTAGCTCAGTAAATGTTCAATGTGAGCTTGAGCAGAATATATATCCTCCTGTGATTGAATGGAATATTCTAAAAATGTCAGATTTAATTGATTAATAGTGCTGTTTAGGTCAACTTACTGACATTGTGCCCCCTGGACCTATCAGTTACTGAAGGAAGAACGGTGAAGTCTACAATTATAATGGTGCATTTGTGTATTTCTCTGTTTTTGCCTCATATATTTTGACACTGTTTTTAGATGCATGTATACTGAGAATTGTTATGTTTTCTAACAGAACTGAGCATTGTTAACATGCATCTTTATCCCTGAAAATTTTTTATTCTAAATTACGCTTTGTCCACTCTGACAATCTTTTCTTTTAACGGGTGTATTGAATTGATACATAATTAATGTAGTTGAATTAACATATTTCATATTTGTAACTATTTTCTATTCATTGTACTTGTTCTTTGTTAGTTTTCCCCTCATTTTTTCCTGTTTTCTTGGGTTTTAGTTAAGCACTTTATTGCTTGATCCATTTTCTGTTGGAATATCATTCTTCTCTGAGAATTTTTTTTAGGTTTTGCTTCATCATTTACACTACACACTTACAACTAATCTAATTTTACCTAAAACAATGCTAGACCAATTCACATGTAGTACAACGTGTCTTACAAAGTACCCTCAATTTTTCCTCCCTTTCCTGATGACATGGTTGCCACTCATTTCACTTATCCATGTAGCATAATCGCCTAATCCATTTTTATTATTACTTTAATTAAACAGTTAATTTATAGCTAATTAATTACAAATAAGAAAAATAAAGTATTTTATTTCACCTTCAGTTCATCTTTTTCCAGTACTCATTCTTGTTTTTGCAGGTCTGAGCCTCTGACTTATATAATTTTCTTTCTCTCCAAAAAACTTATTTTAATATTTTTTGCAAAGTGGGTTTGCTGATGATAAATCTCTTTATTGTGTGTGTGTGCATAGGAGAGGTTCTGGGAAAACCTTTATTTCTCCTTTGTGTTTGAAGGATAATTTTACTTGATATAAATTTACATATGGTGAGTTCTTTTCTTTCAACAGTTTAGATATTCATTTTATTCTTGCTTTTACAAATTCTGATGAAAAACGCACTGTAGTCCTTACTTTTGTTTCTCTATAGATAAGATGGTCCCCTCCCACCACTACTTCTTTGAAGATTTTCTCTTTTCTTGGGTTTTCTGCAGTTTGAATACAATATATCTATTTACCTTGCATGGTGTTTGGTTGGATATGTCATTTTTTTCTCTCATTAATTTTTTTTGGTTTTGAGATAGTTTATTCCTTGATGCATCTCATTAATTTTGGAAAATTCTCAGTCATTACTTCAAATATTTCTTGTGCTCTTTTTTCACTTTTTGCTTCTGGTATTTCCACTACAGATATGTTATTTTTGTAATTGCTCCACAGTTACTGCACATTCTATTCTGTTTCTTTCATGCTTTTCTTCTCTTTGCTTTGCAGTTTTTGAAGTTTCTATTGGCATATTTTCAACCTCACTGACTCTGTCCTTGCCCATGTCCAGTCTACTGATGATGCCATCAAAAGCATTCTTCACTTCTGTCAGTGTTTATTTATTTTTTTATTATTAGCATGTGAACAATGCTTTCTTACAATTGTCACATCTCTTCTTACATTACCTATCTTTTCTTGCATGTTGTTTGCTTTTTCCATAGGAGCCCTTATCCTATTAATCACATTTCATTTAAATTCTCTGTCTCATAATTCCTAAATCTATGTCATATCTGAGTCTGGTTGTGATACTTGCTTTGTCTCTTCAAACTGCTTCTCCTGATTTCTGACATGAATTGTAATTTTTTTAGGGGTGGACTTGATACACCAGATAAGAGGAACAAAGACTAATAGGCTTTAGTGTCAGGTTTTATGTTAATTTGCTTTGAGTAGAGCTTTGTCTAATATTCGCTATAGCTATAGGTGTCGGAGATGTCAAATCTCTCCAGCTACCTTGTTTTCATGTCCCTTGCTGCATTAGGCTTTTTCCAACGACGCTTCCATTTGTAAAGTCTGCATCTTTTAGTTCTCATAGCTGTAACTGCTGCTGATATACTGGAACCCTACTGATGTAGTATTAAGACATAAGAGAGAAGCAATCTAAACTTGTGATCAACTTTTAGTGTTTTAGTGGGTCTTTGTCCATCGTCTGTGACCTGTACAAGTAAGTGTTTTTTAGTTCCCTTATCTCTTTAAATGAGACAGGAAGGCTAGAGGTGGCTAGCGCGGGGTAATTGCTCTACTCGCAAGTGAAATAAAGCTCTGATAAAGAATTTTCCTTTGGACATTGAAATAGAAAACAGGATGACAGTAACCAGAGGGCAGAGGGGAGGGAATTTCAGGGGAAAAAGAGAAGGGATTATAGGAACAAGTATAAAGGACACAGGGACAAAAACTAAGGGGGGTGGAAATGGGAGGGAGGTGGGGAGCACTGGGGGTGGACTGGGACAGGAGTAAAAGACAGAAAACTGTACTTGAATAACAATTAAAATAAAAATAAAAATTAAAAATAAATAAATAAATAGATAGAAAAAGAGAAAAAAAAGATTACTTTTTAATACCAAATCCTGGAACAGACAAAATAAAGTTGATGTAAACCTTAAAAAAAAAAAAAAGAAGAATTTTCCTTTGGAAAATAGGCATTTACTTTAAGAATGCTCTGGGATTATTTGAAAATAGTTCCTTTTTCCCTACCTCCTTCAAGAAACATTAGGATATCTCTCTTGGCTCTTCACCCAGAGAACTTCCTGGCGGTGACACCCACCGAAGTGCAAGGGACCCATATAATGGCACCCTTTTGAGGGGTTTCTTACTCTCCGACCAGTACACCCTCAGCCCCCGAGTTCATCAAAATTACCCTTAGAGTGTTCCTATCAGTTCACAGCTTTAGCAACTTCTACAACAAGTATGCAGATACTAGATATGACCTTTTATATTAGCCTGTCTCTAGAATTTAGGTGACAATTTGTCCTGTAATTTCAATTCTCTGATTGGTCTAAACAAACTTACTGATTTCAGTTTTCTTTTTCTAGTTGAAAAAGGAATCTTTCTTGTTGAAAGATTGTGTGTGACAACTACCAGTGTGTTTAAATGTTGGAAATAAAACCAGAAGTCTTCCATGACATTTTTAGAACTTAAGCTGTTTATGATTGATCTCTAGAGACATTTTAATTAATTAATTAACTACTGCTGTCAGTAGAGTTAAAAAAAATTGTGTTCTACTTACATCCAGTTTATTAAATTCCTTGGTGGCAGTTACATTTCAACAGTTTATTTTAGGTTTATATACAATTTGAATTTCTCTTCACATTTTGAAATATGTAAGGAATTTTGATACTTAACATTTACTTCTACCAAAGCAAAATCTCAGTGGTTGAAAAGAATAACTATGGATTAATTTATCAGTCAACTAGTTTATCAACTAGTTGAACAATCAATAGAATGATTCTTATTGGGTCTGATCTTCAGGTTGTTGCCATAACTATGAGTCTGGCTATCTACTGTGCTTATTTACCTGTTCCTTTTTCATTGCATGTTTAGAATGCCATGTAAAAATGAAAACCCTTGATTAAGAACCTCCCTGTGACTTCTATACTCTTGTTGCTTGGAAGTCCTTTTAAAATTTGACTCCATATGAGCATGCATGCAGACACAGACACACATATATAAACAACTTATTTCCCACATATATCCACTACAGCAGCAATTATATACCTTCCACACATGAAGCATTTAATAAAATTTGGTCAAATGTTTAATCTACATAAAATATCCACGAATATACTTCATATTAGTCTGACACAACCTATGACATACACTATTGTATACTCCTTTTGCCAAATAACAGCATCATGCTGTGTATGTCCAAATTAGATGTGAATCTAAATTAAAAAAATATTTTATTTACTCATTTTGTTTACCTAAATATTATGTTATTTTAGATAGCACATATATATGGTAATGTATATCATATCTATATAGCATCCTGATGACTCTGCCCATCCTAATGATCACTAGCAATAAGCCTTTGGATTAACATATATGCAAACAAAGTTTGTGCTAATTTGTTGTGTAGCAAATGGAAATAAATACACTTGGGATTCCATTTTCTGCTCTAGCCAATGAGACCTAGGAATCATCTGTGTGTAACTCTTAGTTACTAACTTGGGGAAATTCTGAATTATTATAATTTTTCAGCAGTGTGATTTTACCTCCTTAGTTTAAATTATGCCATAAGAAATCTCTGTACTTGGACAAAATGTTTACTTCTATTCAAAAAGTATTAGAGATAAAACAATAAGTAGATGGATGGTCAGTTATAAAGCTCAAATGAAATGTAGAGTAGAACAAAAGGTGGTCAATATATAAGATAAAAATAAAATAGGGAAATGTAAGAGTCTTAGGGGTCCCAGTTAAGGTCTTTATTGATTTTCCCAGAAGAAAGCAAAGAAATGACTCTTTGAATATAAAAGTTGCAAAAAGAAAACAGATTTATAGCTGTAAAATAATCAGTTTCATTGTATAGTAAAGATAAATATTTGGATTGGGTACCACAGGGAAGTAGGGAATAATTATTAGATTTCTACTCCTGAGATTCTGAACAAATCTATAGCCCTGCCTTTGGATAAATACATTTTTTTAACTTGCAGAATAACATACTACAAGGAACAGTACATTGTCCATTGGGTTTTCATCTTATTGATTTTTGTACTTCTTTTGGGTCTGGTTTATGTTGATATGATATAAGTGTGAGTAGACATTTGGAGGGTTCAGTATTAAATGGAAAGGTTCGGGCCCTGGCCAAGTAGCTTGGTTTTCTCAAGCATTGGCCCAACATGCCAAGGTTATGGGTTTGATCCCTGGTCAGGGCACATACAAGAATTAATCAATGGACTTCCGGCCAAGATGGAGGCGTAGGTGGAAACACTGTACCTCCTCTCACAACCAAGATTAAGGACAACAAATATTTATAAACGATAACACAACCAGAACACAGAAAATTGAACTACGGAAGTCCCACAAACATTCAACCAGACCAGTAAGAGGGGCAGAGTCGCAGCCGGCAGAGAGGGAAAGCAGCAGGAAAA
>PVKM010053076.1:0-10117 GCA_004027735.1 Carollia perspicillata
CTCTTGACTCACCAGCAATTCTTGAGTCTTATAAAATCAAGCATGTTAGATTCTAAGGATTCTCTACCCAGTGCTCACTCTTCACACAGAAAATATATTAATTCACTCATGGCTCCTTTCTCCCCCTCCATCTCCTGTGTTTATCCAGAGTGCCCTAGATTTTATATCAAGAACCATCTTCCAGCACACCACCTAAGAGGCTGGGAAAGTCTGCAGAGACTCTGCCCTAAGTCAGATACGGGAACAGCAGAGGCTCAAAACTATTGAGATGTTTAGATGTTAGTCACAGATTTATTTGAGTGAATATGATTTGTTTCCTTACAAGATTATTGAAATAGTGGTAAAATAGAAAGAGGTAGAAAGTAATACATTAAAGTTTAAAATAAGACTGTCAAAATTTTAATTATCTCCTTATCTGTACAGTCAACGTATAATTATCCCTCCTTTGACTATAGAATAAGCTTTCATCGGTATCTAATATGTGTGAGATACTGAGATACTATAATCCCTTTTTATTGATTAGTATTCACCACTCTATCCTCCAAGAAGGCAGAAACTGTTCACATTGACTCTGCACTATTTACCACAGAGCCCACATAGAGTGGGTGCTAAGAAATGTCTGTGGGCTGAATGACTTAGTTCTACTTCTATTACACAGCAAATGTTGTACTTGTTAAATAAAATGTACTTTTTAGTAATAAAAGTAACAAATGTTAAATGCAGAAGAGTATAAAGAAAAATTGATTGATATGATTTGGGTGTACATTTCTCATAATTTTCTAATATATAAATAAATATGTGTATTCAAGTACCTACTTATCATCTATCTATGTATTTACACTAAAATTAAATGTTACTGCATATGCATTTTGCTTTTTGTTTTTATAGCCATTCAATATTATGAGTATTTTAAAATTATTTAAATATTAAAAACAATTTAATAATTTTGTACTGAAATTCATCACATGGATATATCATCGTTTATTTAACCAATCTTGTCTCAAATGACATTTAAGTTACTGTGTTTTGCGTGCACATTTTTGCCCAAATTTTTAAGGAAAAATAAGAACGTTCATTATATATAGGTAGTACCTAAAAACCTTCTATCTGTTCTTATGTTTTGTAATTATTTGTTACATAAAACTTCTTGTACCATAATATGTTCATAAATATATGCTAAAGTCCTTTACAATACAAAAAAAAAACAAATATCTAAATATAATTAAATAAATACTGGAATTAAAAAATTAGAATGAAAGATTTTTTCCTGAAAGTTTGGGCCAAAAACATGGTTGTACAGTATACATGGCAAAATATGGGTATTCTCCAATTTTGTCTTTACTATTAATACTTCAATGAGAACCCGTGTGTGTGTGTGTAGCCAAAAGCTGACTTAGTGGATATAACTGGATCAACATAAACCATTATTAACCAAATGTTGGCATGAAGAAGTATAATTGTAAGAAGTACTGAGCAGAACTGGGCATAGAAATGGTTTACAGATAGATCCAAAGCTAGGGTTTAATTAGAGTTGAGTGTTAATAGTAATGGGAAAATTTAGAAACAGAGATCATAAATCTAAAAGGATGCATTAAGCATGCTTTTTAAATTTTCTGATGCTTTGCTGTTCTGGGCCTTGCTGCTCCTCCCATGAGAGCAAACAGCTTCCCTGGGAGTGAGCTTTTCTCATGAAAACCAGCACTATAGAGCCCAAGTCCCCAGCCTCCTCCCTTCAGGACTCTCAAGCTCAGGGCCATGATCCCCCTGTTCTCATAACTCAGGGTCAGACAACTCTGGATAGCCCCTATGCCCAGACCCACCGAAATGATTCAAGCTAACCAATCCTAAATCTGCTTGCCCTGTTTGGCCCATTCCTTCCCATGGAAACCACAATGTTTTTCCCCTTACCCCTGCCTTCTGACTGACCCTGGTTTTTCCCACCTGCATGGCATGGTGTGCCTCTTGTTTCCAGAGATTTGTGAGTATAAAAAACTCCTTCCTCCATGATAGTTATTTCCATGTCTGTACTTTATCATATATGATTAAAACAAATCCTGGGCACCTTAAAATAAAGGATGAAAATGAAACAGAAAGAATAGCCAGAAAACCAAACCTATTTACAACCAAACACGATTCACATTGAAATAAGAGAAGTGTATGCTTGAGATCTTGGAAAGAACTCTACACTTCTTGCTGCATTAGCTGGTAGGTTTACCCTGCACATTGGACCCATTAAAGTTTCTGTTCTTTGTAAGGGTATTTTAAAAGTATCAAAATACTTGCTCAAAAACATGCTCATGTAAGATATAACCTCTGTAATTTCTAGGTGCTTCCAGTGTTCTTCACACAGGAAACATTAAACATTTGTTTAATGAATCAAAGATAAGGATCTAAACAAACACCCACCTAACTATACTGGAGTATGGGAAGGGATGAGATAGATCTAGAGCAAAGTGTGATGGAATCACATGAGAAGAAGAATGATTCAATTTACATTTATACTATATCCCAAGGTTTTCCTTTTCTGCTCTTTCAATGCCTGCCTCTTGTCCCTTTCTCTCAGAAGCCTCCAGTCCCTTCAATGCCCAGAAGCAGGGAGAGGGGGTGAACACAGACATAGTGCCATTCCCGCCTGCCCATCTTGAGCCTTATTGTTGGGAACCGCTCTACCTGGTTTCAGGAGTTGTAACCACCCCTTGTGGCTAAGGCTGAGTGAGCGAACTCTGGACTGTGAGCCACTGAGGAAACAAAGCTTGTTTCCCTGGCAAGAGTGCTGCCTCTGCCACCTCTAGCCCCCAGTGCTTGGTGGGTTAGTCAGAATCTATGGGTAAGACCCCTCAGAGGAGGGGCAACCCAACCAGACACGATCATGTGGGAGGCCATCAAGAAAGGACTCAGTGGGGGCTGCAGCAAAGTGAGGGTAAAGGACCCTCAACCCACCCCCCTGGCTATTTTGACATAGCCTGAGTCCCCTTTCCGTCTGGGAGAAGCTCTGGGAGAAGTGCTTCCTGGCTCTAACCCACTTAAGCCTGCATCTTGACCAGGAGGGGGTGCAGCCCTCTGCCAGCTAGAGCGAGTTCCAGGGTGATCGGGCATAAGAAAGAATTAGTAAAGTCCTGTGAAGCCTGCTTTGCTAAGAGTGTTCTCATCCATATGATAAGGGTCTGGGCAGGAAATAAGTATGTCTCCTAAAGTTTTTTGCAGCCCCCTTACCTGACAGACACTGACTCATATTAAGACCTCAGATTTCTTTGAAATGTTTTCTATTGTTTGATCCTTGCCGCCTGACATTGATGGATGAGCTTTGCCTATATCCCTGTGTGTTACGAACATAATAAAAAGCCATTGAGGATAGGACTCTGGGCCTTTCTCCCTTGAGAGACTAGCTACTTTCTTCCCCGAGCAGATCATGTCTTGGTAGCATTATGTTCATCTGTGGTGGGTGGGAGGGCCCTGTGAGCAGAGCTCCCCCCACACCTTATAACAGAAGCCTTATTAAAGAAAGGAGTCATCTAGCCAGTGTGGCTCAGTGGTTGGAGCATCCTCCTGTAACCATAGGTTGTGATTCAATTTCCATTCAGGGCATGCACCTAGGTTGTGGACTCATCCCAGGTGGGGTAAGTGCAACCTTCCTCTAGATGCCCACTACCACTGGTAAGGTCTAGGGGCCTACTGAGGCAACCAATCAATGCCTCTCTCCCATTGATGTTTCACTCTCTCCCTTCCCTTCTCTCTCAAAAAGCAAATGAAAGTGTCCTTGGGTGATGAAGAAAGAAATAGAGATGTAGAGAAAAGAAAATCAAAAATAACCATTAAAATGACTTTCAGGAATTACCCTTGGATTTCATCTATCCCCATTCTCTCTTGTCCCCATAGGCAGGAATAATGAGCTGTTCGCATTTTTATTCTCAGAAAGTCAATGAAATTCTAAACTCTAAGAAAAGTATATTCCCTCAGAATTAGAAAAATATATCAGATAAATTGTCCTGAGAACAATCTTCCCAAAGTTAAATTTCTGAGGCAAGCTTGCTTTATCTTAATACGATGGAATATTATACTTATATAAAATATTCATATGATTAAGAAGAAATTGTCTTGAAACTGGAGCAGTACAAACTCTAAGGAGAAAGCCTTGAAAACATACATTCTGAAATGTTTCTCTCTTAGGGACTTGAAAGTCATATAAAATTTTAAAATAGATATACTTTTAAACTTCCCGGAGAATGTTTTCAATTATATAGACATTTATTTTTTTCCTTTCTTTTTTATTGTTATTAAATTCCAATTGTCTCCATTTGCATTATTATTCAAGTACAATTGTCTCCATTTCACTCCCCCATACACTCCCCCCTATTCATCCCCACCTTCCACCCTTGAACTCACCCCCTTTGGCTTTGTCCATGTGTCCTTCATATATGTTCCTTGATTGTCTCTCCCCATTATCCCCTATTATTCCTCTCTCCCTCCTCTCAGGTTACTATCAGACAGTTTTAAACCACAAAACAAGTGATCTAAGAAGGTAAGAGTAAACCTATTTTCAGTCAAATGTTAACAACCAACATTATAGTTACCATAATGTTTTAATATAAAGTTAGTACTGGGAGATTTTTCCCCTCTGCTCTTTCATGTATATGTTCATATAATAATACTTCTTAAAAAGGTATAGGATTAAGTTATAGTTGTGAATCAGCTTTATATTTCTAAAGAAAAAAAAATGTCCCATACACTGTATACACTGTCCCATAAAGTATACTTAATCCAATACACCTGACACAAAGTAGATGTTCAAGAAATACTTGCTAAATAAATGAAAAAAATAGGTAAATGAATATTTATTCAAATACCATATGTTTAATACTCTAGAATATTCTTACAAATATTTGTAATGTTTATAGGTCTCTAGTTACTGAGAATTAGGCAATACTTATTATCTTCACACTATGTCATATTTACCACATATTAGATATTCCAGATAATGTTTCTCCAATATTATTTCTGAAACAAGGTCACTTTCTAGGAAGCTTATTTGATTTCATTAATGAGGTGAGTTACTGTTGAGTCTTAGATGACAATTCTTTAAGTTAAAGAGACACATAACAGTGCTTCAGTTTTGTCATTTGTAGTATGCACAGTGCTATAGGGGAAGTACAGAAGCAAGAAGATGAAAGAGTTTGGTCTGGAAAAATCTTTATTAAAACAATGTTAATTACTTAACCAACAAATATTGAAATCTTGACTTTCCAACACCCAAGTGATTAAGAAGAAAGAATGTCTCCTCTATATGTTGTATTGTTTCTGATATTAAGTTTAAATTATTTTCTTATACTAACTGATAATATCAAGTAATTCTAATAGAAAAAGCAAAGAAAAACAAAATAGAAAGAGTGTTTCTGTGTGGTTTCTATGGGGAATGAATTAAGAAGGAGGCAACTTCTGTGATATTTACATGAGATGACAGTTAGGACAGCAGTAGCCACTCCCATCCTGTACTGTTATATCCCAGCAGGACTTTGTTCCCAAAACTGGCTCAAGCTTTCTCCTCTCTAATGCAATAAATAAGTGATAGATCAAAAGAAACTAATGTATTGGCTCAGTAGTGAGATGAGTAAGGTAAATTCACATTCTAACTGTGAAAAAGGCAATTAGCTCACAGAAGAAAATCAACTGAAATGTGTAAAAAGAGGTTTCAGCAATGATGATGTAGTCATAAATGAACTACAGTTTCTTACTCCCATTAATAACAAATCATCATTATTAACTGTATGACTTTAATTTCTACCTCTACATGTCACTAAATGAATATCCAAGCTAAGTTGATAATAACTCAGACACATAACTGCACTATTCATTTCTTTATCATTCTGTTTAATTATTTTAATAAATGGAGTATATAATGGACACTCATAATTGCTAATGAATCCTTTAAATTTGTGTGGTGATACATGCATGCATACTTATACATGTGTGTGTATAGACAATTTTAGATGTACTGAAATCACCCTCGTCTTTCACATCAACTAATTCAGAGACAAGCATGTACTATGGGACGTGAATTTGAATATGTAAGTATATCTTGCATTTGTAGAGTCTTTTGGAGAGAACCACTGCCAGAGTTGAATTAGATGATGAGCTACTTAGAATTCCTCCCCAACAGAGCAAACAAATCATCCTCAAATCTTCCAAAACCAAAATTCAATTCTGGTTTCTCACAAATGCAATATAACAAATGCTTTTCCCTTCCCATCTCCTTGTCCTTTCCTCCTTTCCTCACAGTTCTTTATTTCTCTATCAGCAGCAGTACATATTCTTACTTTCAGTGACACATTTTCCAACTATTGAAATGCTCTTCAAAGACTTTCTCTGAACTTCCCCTTTATTTTCCCCTTTGACTTCTTTGTTGCATTTCATCTGAGATCAGATTTCAATTATTTCCTCTGCTCCTCCTTGTTGTGGTTCTGCATGGAAACCATCTATTCTAGGGGTGGGGAATGAAGTAGACACCCTTCCATTCTGTTCTCATCTTCCCTCCCTGTCTTCTGCACTGTCTCTCACACAGGTCTATTCTTACTAAAACAGGCCCTACTGGTCTCCTTCTAGCAGGAAACAGCTTCTCTGCTACCCTACCCTCACTTCCTTTGCTCTGCATGTCTTTCACCTCAGCTGCTGCTTCTTGTCATTTAGAGCTGTAGTTCATCTACAACCTGAAATCTACCTTCTTCATTTCCTGCCCATGTCTACTTGGTGAGGACTTTCCAAGTCTCACTCTCCCCTACAGCTGCATTCACTGGGCCAATATGACCATCACTACTGTTTCATCTCCTTTCATCTGGGCCAGTGCCACTGGCTCCACAGGTTGTGTTCATTCTCAACTGACATGCTCTCATGTATTTTCATATATATGGCCTTTCTCATCACAAACATTATACACTACTCATTTACTGCAGAAGGACTAGAAATTTCCTTTTTCTCCATATCTGGAACACATTTCCTGACCACATGTTATAGTCTGATGTTTTCTTGAGCTCACCTATAGAGGGTTTTACCTCTTTCCTGTAAAAGTAATGTTTAAATAAAAAAATCACATTTGTCAGGCATTTAGCTCTACCCTCCCTATTTCAAACTTATATAGCCCATTGAAGTCCTAAGTACTCAAGCTGTTTTCATAAGAATTAATCAAAAGGGGTTTCCTTGCCTCCTGGTAGAAACGTGATTCCAGAAATTCAGTCACTTTCATAAATTAGATGGTGGTGTGAATGGGAGAGAACTTTGAGAAATGTTTACCTCACTTTCTAAAATAAATGAGGTAGTTCTGACTGGTGCAACTCAGTTGGTTGGGTGTCATTGCACAAAGTAAAAGGTTGCTGCTTCTATTCCTGGTCAGGGCACATGCCTAGGTTACAGGCTTGGTCCCTGGTTGGGATGCATATGAGAGGCAACTGACTGATGTTTCTTTCTCACATTGATGTTTCTCTCCCTCTCCTTGTCCCTCCCTTCCCCTCTCTCTAACAAATAAATAATTTAAAAATAAATAAATGAAGAACTAAAATACAGAACAGTCATCATTCAGAACCACCTGAAATCTAGCTAAATGGAAGGAGTCCTAAACTAAGGATATAAAGAAGAAGCCACTTTGAAACTCATGAAGGAAGGAAATGAGGAAGGGGCTTATCCCACACCCATGTGTGATGGGTAAAACTCAAAAAGGATATCTCTGATGCAGAGGTCCCCTATGAGGAGTGAGGGGTTTCAGCCCTACTCCAGACACCCCAGCCCAGAGTTCCAGTGCCAGGAAGAGAAGTCCCCATAACTTCTGGCTATACAAACCAGTGGGGATTGAGGTTAAGGGAGATGAAGGCTCCTGGAGTCCCAGGCAGTTCTTCTGAAAGTACCAGCATATGGTATTACTTATACTCACTCCCTCTGAGTTCTAGTTCTGGAGCATTAGGGACATATGGGGACAAACTGAGTTGTCTGGCATCTGGAAAAGGGCTGAAGGGCAGCTTCTTCCCAGTAAAAGTGCTGGCAGAGGCCGTTGTTTTTTGATGAGCCCTCTCCCACACAAAGCCTGCAGACTGGTACCATATCTCAATCTCCATCAACTTGGCTATCACTGTTTTCCCTGCCCTGGTGATTCTCTGAGACTCACAAGTCACCCAAACTGTGGTTCCACCTAAGTTGTTTCCATTGGCTTTTCCATACAAACAGCCTGCCTTGGCTCATGCATTAGACTTTCCTAAAATCTCTCAAATAGCAGCACCTCACCTCCTTGTTCTGCATGCCTGCATAAGTCCTGATAATTGGCCCCAGGCCTCGCATTAGCAGTAGCTGCCCTTGTTTTGAAGCTGGGCCTCTCCTGGGCTCCTCTAACTAAGTCTAGCACTAATGCAGCCATCTGAAGGTCGGTCACTTTGTAGCTCATGCTGAGTGGCCCTGGGAAAGGCACAGGTGGTGGCTGACCTTCGCATGCACCTTCTGGGAGGCCCCAGAGCCAGCACACCCAGTTGACAGCTGCAGACCAAGTTGGAGCATCACCAGCCCTCCTTCACAAGTGATACACATAGATTCAGCAGGCACCAGAGCCCCCCGTAATAAGTCCTGCTCTGTGTGGTGGTCCCTGAACAGCTGATCTTTCTGATGATTGCAGTCAGCCCTCACAGCCAATTGGCCTAGGGGTAAATTCCTCCCACTGATGTGCCAACAACAATCAAAGCTGCACTACAACAGGAGGGTGTACATAGCCCAAATGGGCATGGGGAGGACTCACCTGGTATGCCCGTCTTGGGTGATCTAGGAGGCTGTGCCACTGGAGCCTACAGGACATGGCATTTATTACATGAGAACACTCTAACAAGTCTGGAAAATATAGTATATAGGTATATTTTTACCTAATACATAAAAACAAACACAAGGAGGCAGCAAAAATGAGGAAACAAGAAAATGTGTTCCAAATGAAAGAAAAGAACAAAATTCAGGAAGGGAACTAAACAAAATGAAGATAAGCATTCTACTGATGCAGAGTTTGAAACACTGGTTATAAGGATGCTCAATGAACTTAGAAAAAGAGTAATGAAAACCTCAACAAAAAGATGGAAAACATGAAAACAAAGATAGAAAATAATAAAGAAACAATAAGAAATAAAGAATATGCTAATTAAAATAAATAATACATTACAGGAAATCAACAGTGCAGTAGATGAAACAGAGGATTGAAGCAGATATTTGAAAGACAAAAAAGCAGAAAACAACCAATCAAAACAGCAAAGAGAAAAAAAAAAGAATCCAAAAAAATGAGGATAGTGTAACAAGCCTCTTAGACAACTTAAAGCATACCAATATTTGCATCATGTAGTTGCTGGTAGGAGAAAAGAGAGAGCAAAGAATTGAAAGCCTATGTGAAAAAATAATGATAAAAAACTTCCCTAACCTGGGGAAGAAAATAGTCATACAAGTCCAGGAAGTGCGGAAAGTCCCAAACAAGATGAACCCACAGAGGCCCATACCAAGACACATCATAATTAAATTGCCAAAAATTAAAGACAAGGAGAGAATCTTAAAAGCAGAAAGAGAAAAGCAGTTACTTACCTACAAGGGACCATCTATAAGACTGTAAGCTGATTAACCAACAGAAACTTTGCAGACCAGAAGGGATTGACAACAAATATTTAAAGTGATGAAGAGCAAGAACTGACAACGAAGATTACTCTACTCCACAAATCTATCATTTAGAATTAAAGGCTAAAGAGATGGCCAGAGAAGAAAAAGCTAAAGGAGTTCAATACCACCAAATCAGTATTACAACTGTATTCTTTAAGAAGAAGAAAAAAGAGAAAAATATGAAAAATGAAATGGCAATAAATACAATTACTTTAAATGCAAATAGATTAAATTTGCCAATCAAAACACATATGTAGGCTGAGTGGATAACAAAACAAGACCCTAACATATGCTGTTTATAAGAAATTCACCTCAGATTGAAAGACACACAGACTAAAAGTAAAGAGATAGAAAAATATATTTCATGAAAATGGAAACAAACAAAACTCTAGAGTAGCAATAACTTATACCAGACAAAATAGACTTTAAAGCAAAAGCTATATAATAAGAGATAAACCAGGAC
>PVKM010053077.1:0-10104 GCA_004027735.1 Carollia perspicillata
ATAACTGGCCCCCAATGCTTGATCAGTTAGCCAATGACGGGTAAGATTCCCCAAGGGGGCAACAACCTAAGACAGGCATGATCACGTGGAGGCCCCAGGGAAGGACTTGGGGGGCTACAGCAAAAGGGGGGTGATGGACCCTCGCCCGTCAGCTTTGACAAAGCCATGTCCTCATTCTGTCCACAAGAAGACTCCTAAATTCCTTGGCTATCTTGCCTCCTCTGCCTGACTTAAGCCTGAAACAATGACAGAGGGTGGTGCAGCCCTGTGCTGGAAAGGGCGGGCTCCCTGGGTGATCAGGCCTGAGAAAGGATATGTAAAATCCTGTGAAGCCTGTTTTGCTAAGAATGCTCTCAATTAAATGATAAAGGTCAGAGCAGGAAATGAGTTTGTTTCCCAAAGTTTTGTAGTCTTTTAGCTGATAGACCCTGACTCAGAAGAAGCCCTAATAGTTCTTTGTATGCTATCTACTGTTTGATGGTTACTGCCTGACAATGATTAATGAGCTGTACCTGTATTCCTGTGCAAATTAAAACCAATAAAATGCGCACTCTCCCCTTGAGAGAGTTGCCAGGCTGTCCCTTTTCCTCCACTGGACTGGGTAGTCCATGTGAATTTATCTCATATCTCATCCATAACGCCACGGACACTGTGGGCCGGTGTCTGTGTCACTTCTCTCTATGTAATAATTGTGACTATAAATGTATCTATCTATGCCTAGCACTTTCAGTACATTACATGGAGTTATTAAAATGTTTCATTGAGAGATCTGAGATTTAGGTTGATGGAAATGTAGCAATATGTCACAAAAATAAAGTGTTTTCTGCCAAATTCCATCACTTGTGGTCAAGAAAAGGATTTTTCCTTCTTAAAATTAGTTTGGAAAATTATTTTATAACTTGATTGAAAAGTTCAGTGATACTTTCAAAGTTAACGGAGCTTTTGGATAAATCAAAAACTATAGTAAGTAATAATATTTAGGCCCAGTTTTTCCATGTGTGTATGCCTTATAACTTGGAATTTTTAAAAGTCACCTAAAGGTAGCTCAGAGTTCATTGATGAGATTTTTCTCTTCATCAGTACTCCTCATTCTGAGGTTGTCCTTTCCCTGCTCCTTCCATTTGTTGATGAAGGAATCCTCAACCTCTGACATAGTTAGAAAGTGGCTCTAGTGAGGAAGATATTCTCTCATGAAGAGTAAGGAAGTATTTTTTTTAAATAAGCAAAGTGGTCACCCTCACAAAAATAGAGATTATCTACAAGTACAATTCTATCCATGACAGGCTGGGTTTCATATGTGTATATGGTCTTTTTCTGTTCATTATTTCATTATCTCTATTTAAAATTTTCTTGTTCTTATTTTAATATATAGCCTAATTTCAGTGATGTTAAATAAAATACTTTTTTTGATATTTTTACAACATAATTCATGAACCCAAGAAAATCCTTTGATTCTTTTCCAAACTATTCCAAGGCCATCTTCTTCAATCTGGGCTTTGTATAATGGCAGTTTAGCAACACATAATGCTAATCCTAATAGGAAGTTTTTTTAAATCTACACCAAAATTTTTGTTGTTATTAAAAATAGGAATTGTCAAGATTCAGGAAGTTTCATTATGTCTATTGGTCCCAGATTTTTAAATTTATCAGCTCTCTGACTTACTTTTCGACACAGTATTTAATAACGGATTCTTCAAATTAAAAAGAAGTTCTTATTTCCCCTTACAGTAATACCATGGAATTAATCCAAGGGCACATGTAATCCAATTGAAACTGCTTGTGTTCTATGAGACAGAAGAACTAATTTGTTTGGGAGCAGATTCTGATTTTCTTCCAATACCCGTATGACCTCATTTCTGCCTGATAACATAACTTCTGACTGCTTATTGGAGTACTTGAAGTTTTTTACAACAAATACTATTTTTTTTAGTTGTTACATATCAGAAGGGTGTCTAGGTAATATAATTTTGCTTAAAAATGAGAAATATAAATGCTCATTGTCTACCTTAATAAAATAAAATATATGGATGAAATCATAATGGTCCAAGTTAATAGACAAACGTATAAATAAAAACAATAATATAACATAAAATACTTCGTATCAAAATATTTTAACTTAGATCATTACTCTCTTTCTTAAGCAGGTTCTACTGATTTATCTTTTACTTAGCAAAAAGGAATACAGGAATAAATGGTTTTTGTTCTCTGGGTAATTTTTCCTTTTTTATTATATGCCAATACTAATGTAAAGAATGAAGACACTACATGGTTTAGGTTGAAAAATTCTAGTGCAGTTTTTGATTATTTCATACAAGCTATAGTCTCCCTATTTCATTCATTGGCTTGCTTTTATTTTTAACATGTTTATTATAGTGACTACTTCCTTATATATTCAGTAGGAATATGATGTAAATATACTTACATTGCACCTAAGATATATTGTGCATAAAATTAATTTATGGTTTTTTAGCAATGAGTGAAAAATTTCACCAAACCTCTGTCTTTTAATTTATCATTTTCCTAATACTACTCATTTGTGATGATTTCCTTTAGCAATTTGGCAAGATGCATATTGGAGTTACTGATTGATACAGATGCGGTCAATGAAAATTATGTAGCATGATGAGCATTGAGGGATTTTTAATTTTTTATCTTGTCTCTACAGCTGGCTTAAGTCCAGGTTGTTACTTACCTATTATTTTGTTTCTCCCTTCTCCTTTTCTCACCAAACACACACATTAAATAGACATTACAACTCAAAGCTATGGGAACATTTACAGGGGGTTCTGGTGATGTATTTTCCAGCCTTCGTTCCGAATCATGTTTGAATTATCAAAAAGAGATAAAAACATATTTTAAAGACTTCCAGGGATCTTATGACATTATTAAGTGAACCATTCACTTGTCCTCAGGAAATGTTTAGTCTTCTCCAATCTAACTGGGAGGTAGCATTTCTGCTTCATTATTTCTGGCCAAAGATGGCATAGTTAATGAGTGACTCATGAGGAAATTATGGAGCATACTAGCTCAGAACTAAAGCTCTGGGTCAAGTAGATCTGGATTCTAATCTTGGTTCTACCACTTATAGTGTGATCATAGCAATTGCCTCAACCATAAGACAAAAATAATAGTGCCTGCTCAGAAGGGTGTTTTGGGTGATATATTTAAAGAACTTGGAACATGGTACATTTTAATTGGTTTCCAACCCTTGGGTTGTTGGAGTGTACTTATGAATCTCCACCGTGATGACAAAGACAAGCTATATGATAACCTAAAATCATTTTCTTTCTTTTTTCCACGGAGTTGAGCCAAACTTCCCAGCCTCCCATGTATTAGATTAGGTCATGCTGAGACCTGGCCAATGAAATGCAGGCACTTAGGTCTTGTCTCTGAGATACCTCCCACATCATCCCAGTGCTCTGACTGTTCTGGCTTTTATTGGAAAGCTAAATTGTGTAGAAAACACCAAGCCCCCAGATGGAATAAATGAGTCCCAGAGTGAACATGTAGAGCAGATTATCTTGCTCTCTGCCAAATACTTTAGACTGTGAGTTAGACAATAAATAACTTGTAATGTGTTAAATTATAGAAGTCTCATTGTTCTTTGTTTTAGCACTTAGCCTTTCCACACAAATATAATCGGTTACTTTGAATATTGCCTAAGGTTTAAATGGAAATGTTATTTCTTCACAGGACATTAATCCATGATGAGTATTGTAATAATATCTAACTTTTAAAAACAATTATTATGTGGAAAGCACAGCAATAAAACTTTATATTAATGGTCTTAATTATCACAAAGCATATGAAGGTGGTATTATTTTTAACCCCACAGAGGAGTTCATGAAAACTCAAATTGATGACAAAACTTTGAAAGTGTTATAATTTGAAGCTGAGACTCTAAACCCACGTCAACAAAGCCTATGGTATCATCCAAGATAAACTAGGTTATGCTACTGCACAATTTCTCTAAGTTATTGCTTTTATATTGTCACTCCCTGAGGAGCATTTTTAGATATTTTTTTTTCTAATCACTTCCCCATGGAAGTTGAATACCAGAGATACTATATATTTGTTCATGTACTGGATATATGTATGGATTTTATATGTTAAAAAATATTGTATTCTTTTTCCCCTAAGAACCAATTTTGCATCATGACCGTTGAGAGTACATATTCTGCAAACACAAACAATTCCCGAATCTCAAGCAAGAATGGTTATTCTTATTATATTGTGAGTCTGCTGGCACTCTGCTCCATATCATCCCCATCTCAGGGACTAGGTTGTTGATGCACTCATTTTCTGAACAAATGGAAAGTCAGAATATAGCCGTTATATCCTTTGGCTGGAAACAAATGACGTTATTTCTAATATTTCATTACCAAAGCAAGACACAAGATCCATCCTATTACCACTCCATAGATGGTAGAAAGCTGAAAATATTTGTTGACTATATATATATATATATCTACATATCTATTTCCTGTAGACTTATTTACTTTCAGAAAAAAATATTTAAATTTATTATATCAATATGCGTTATTGCAGGCTCAGGAGAAAAATCTGAATGATTATTACATGTTTCTGTACTCAGTGAGTAGTGTCCATCAAATTCCTGTCCTCCAAGAACCTCAGCATATGACCTGATTGGGAATCAGGGTCTTTGCAAATGTAATAAAGTTAAAACAAGTCCATACTGGATTAGGATGGGTCCTAAGCTAATGGCTAGTGTCCTTATTAGAAGAACGAAATTCTACTTCCAGCCAAGATGGGGGGATAGGTAGACATACTGTGCCTCCTTGTACAACCAAAATAAAGACAACTACAATTTAGAAGCAAAATAACAACCAGAACTGACAGAAAATTGAACTGTATGAAAGTCGGACAGCCAAGGAATAGACACATTCATCCAGATGGGTAGGTGGGGTGGAGTCAGGCGGCCAGGCAGAGAGGGGTCACTGCACAAGAAGCAGTAACACTGGGTGAGCAAGGCACCCTGGGCATGCAAGACGGCAGCGGGTGGACCCTGAGTGCAGGATGGCAATGGGCAGACGTAGCAAGGCAGTGATTGTGAAGCCAGGCACTACACGCAAGGCAGCTGGCTGACCAGCTGGTGGTCCCACATTCACAAGCAGATAAACCGGGCAAAAGTGGGGATCAAGACAGACCACATAACCCAGGGTCCCATTCCAACATCTGAATTATAGGGGTACCAGAAGGGGAAGAGGAAGAGCAACAAGTGGAAAACTTATTTGAACAAATAATAAAGGAGAATTTCCCCAATCTGGCAAAGGAAATAGACTTCCAGGAAGTCCAGGAAGCTCAGAGAGTCCCAAAGAAGTTGGACCCAAAAAGGAACACACCAAGGCACATCATAATTACATTAGCCAAGATTATACTGAAGGAGAGAATCCTAGAAGCAGCAAGAGATAAAAAGACAGTAACCTACAAAGGAGTTCCCATCAGACTGTCAGCCGATCAAAAGAGACCCTGCAAGCAAGAAGGGGCTGGAAAGAAGTATTCCAAGTCATGAAAGGCAAGGACCCACATCCAAGATTACTCTATCCAGCAAAGCTTTCATTTAGAATGGAAGGACAGGTAAAGTGCTTCTCAGATAAGGTCAAGTTAAAGGAGTTCATCATCACCAAGCCCTCATTATATGCAATGTTAAAGGGACTTGTCTAAGAAAAAGAAGAGAGAAAACAAGTACAGTAAAATGACAGCAAACTCACAATTATTAACAACCACACCTAAAACAAAAACAAAGCAAATAACTAGAACAGGAACAGAACCACAGAAATGGAAATCACATGAAGGGATAGCAACAGGGGTGTGGGAGGAGGAGAGAAGGGGAAAAGGTACAGAGAATAAATAGCATAGATGGTACATAGAAAATAGACAGGGGAAGGACAAGAATAGTATGGGAAATATAGAAGCTAAAGAACTTATGACACATGGACATGAACTAAAGGAGGGGAAGGTGGGTGGGAGGGGGTGTGCAGGGTGGAGGGAAATGAATGGGGGGAAATGAGACAACTGTAATGGCATAATGAATACAATATATTTAAAAAAAAGAAGAATGAAATTTAGACACAGTCACTGAAGCCAAATGGAAACAACAGCTATGTGAAGATTATAGTATAAGCTGCAGTCATGCTGTCAAAATCCAAGGAATGGGTGGGGCTAACTGAGCCTGAAAGAGGCCAGAAAGGATTCTTCCCTGGAGCCTTCAGGGGAGCGTGGCCCTGCCAACACCTGAGTTTCTAGCCTCTATAATGGCAAGAAAATACATTTCTGTTGCTTTATGCCACTAAGTTTGTGGCACTTTTTCATGGCAAACCTAGAAAATTAATATATTCATTGCCTGTTTTAAGTCAGGATGGGAAAATAACTTTTGATTTATCAACAGCTGAGTAGGCAAATGATACATTAGTAGAAGCCTTGGGGGAAAATGGTAATATTCATTTTAAATCTATTTAAATCAAAACTTTATCATAAATGTACATACACACAAATAGATACAAGCTTATCTACATACAAAGAAAACAAAAATAAGAGAAAAAATAAAATTAAAAAACTTTAAAAGATCTTTTTCAAAATTTCAGAATGGCATGGTATCTTTAAAATCATTCACTATAATCCTATTACATAGTTTAGTGATAGGAGGTCACTTTACCTTCATAATAGACACCTTACCTTAACATAGTCTTTTAAATTTTATATTAATTTAACCTAGGCAATTTTAGAATCTAGATAATCTAAATTCTAGATTTTAGAATTTTTTAGATTTTAAATCTCAAAAATTGTTTTGTTCATTGTTATTGCTATTGCCAGTCATTTCTGATTAAAATTTAATTATATACATATTAGCATATTTTAAACTCTTTGGATAGTTAGAATCATATCAATATATAAAAATAACTCTATACTATGAAAACATTTGAAGAAATACTAAATACTAAGCTTTCTACATGAAAATATTAAATAAAATAATCAGTCCTGGTTTATTGATGGTTTTTATAGAATGCTTCTTACAAAATATAGTAAAAGTTATCATAAAACCAGATATACTCAATGCCTGTGGCTATAAATAGAAGACTTGCTTCCTGTGGTGATTTATTTCATGTATCCTTAGAGAGCAAGAGCACTTTACTCTCATCTTTTTACAGCTTTCATATTCTAAAATAAAAAATAGAATTAGCCAAATCTCAATTTCTGTGTTATTGAAATGGGGTGTATGTAGACTGAGGGCCCCCATAGCCCTTGCCCAGGGGGTAAGGGGAGCAGACAATATGGCTTACGATATTTTGCCTTTCATAACAAAGGCAAGAAGGGGCTGGAAAGAATTTCATAACAAAGGCAAAATATAGCTGTGCTACCACCTCAGGGCCAAGTGGGTATGATTTTTCAGGATATATCCTGACTTGGGATATAACCAGTGGGGTGGTCCCCTTGGATCACTGAGACACTCTTGCCCTGACTGGGAATGGCAGACAAATAAATGTAAACTGTAAACTATACAGAAAACTGGCAAACATAGCTCATTGTGGGAGGAGTCACAGATGAGTTCATGCAGAACACTCTTGGTCAGGCTTTAAACTAAAGGCAGGCAGCCATGAGGGATTCGACCGTGCACTTTGAAAGGGTGTAGAAGGGCCCCCTCCAACCTGCCATGAGGTCTAGGATGAGGGGAGAGGAGTGAGGAGTAAGAAGGAAGAGCCGTGATCCAGCTGGTAATGAAGGTAGCCTCCAGCAGGCTGCTGGTAGTGAGACAGGAGCCATGCAGGCTGTAGGAGCTGGTCCTCCATGGGCTAGGAAGAAAGCAGGCCTGCTGCTTTGATTGTGCCCACTCTGGGGGGCTCCAACGCCACCAAGGATCTTGCCTTGCAAGATGCTGACCTGCTATCGTGCAAACCCAGACTTTATCTGGGCTCTTGGGACTTATGTCTTTCCTGGATTTCACCATGATCCAGTGCACCATGACATGTGTTCTTCTGGACTGTTATATAGGCTGATGACAATGTACCCCAAATCCTGAAGAAGAGAGCTGCTGCATGAAGATGATGACTTTGGTACCTTCCAGAAGGCCTGGAGGACTGTTTGCACAGCTGGCTTAAGATAAAAATTTGGGAAACTATTGGCTTTGCTTTTGGCTTACAGCCTTTTGGGGAACAAGGGAAGAGCTGGGTCTCATGGGAAAGAAGAGCTCCAAGCTGAAGTGCTGAGTCCCCGCCCCCCAAAGTTGGAATATTGTAAACAAAATCCTGTTACTTTCAGCATTAATTGTTGGGTTATACACCAAGGCACCCGTGAATGGGCCCATCCGATTGGTTACATTGTTAATTCATTTCCCATACAGTTTTCTTCATTCAATTAAAATATTCAAAATTAAAATACTCTCTTAACTTAGAAGCTCCCCAAATTACTGAGCATTTGACCTATCTTGACAACTTTTTTAACATGTGCCTTAGCCCCAACAGGAGCCATAATTACAATTGTTAACAAGTAGAGACACACGCACACAAAATGCTGGGCCTCTTACACTAAGTTTAAAAAAATGTCATACCCCCATCAGTGTATTACTTTCCATCTAAAGCAACATCCAGAAGATTAAAATGAATAGAATAAACAAACTTTAAAAAATAAACAATAGAACAATAAAAGATTGAAATGTATCACAAGCTATATTTATACAGAGGAACATACATGAAGTCAAGACTAATGTTTTGAACAAAATTCATAAATAGGTGTGGTAATCAGGGATGCTGCCTACTTCTCACAGTACTCAGTGCTATGTGCTGTGCCAAAGCCTCAGTGTGAAAGGGAGGTACTGGAAAGAAGAAAGAAATGATCAATTGTCTTATTGTCATCAAAGGAAGAAAAGCAAGAAGTTAGATATTAGAAAACTATGAAAATATTCACAAACATTCAGCCCCACACATGGTAATGTGGAGCCCGAGTTGGAAGGAAGTGAGAAGCCACAGATGTGTAGACATGGGAAATAAGTAGGCAAGGGTGTCATAGTTTTATAAAGCTTTTGGAGGACTTAAAATGGTCAAAGAAGATAAAAATTACTACAAAAAAACAGAATATTAAGGTTCTGAGAAGTAAAGTAACTTCAACAAAAGAGTACAAAAATAAATCAGCGTGCTGAGACCTGACTGACATCAGAATCCATTTTATTTCCTCTAAATGATGTTAACTAATTGAAACACTAATCATTGTTTTCTGGCTATAGAGGAGGTTTTCAGAACTTTTTTAAAAAATATTTTATTTATTTATTTATTTATTTTTAGAGAGAGGGGTAAGGGAAGGAGAAAGAGTGGGAGAGAAACATCAATGTGTGGTTGCCTCTCATGTGTCCCCTACTGGGGACCTGGCCTGCAACCGAGGTATGTGCCCTGACCGGGAATCGAACCAGCGACCTTTTGCTTCACAGGCCCATGCTCAATCCACTGAGCTACACCAGCCAGGACAGAACTTTTTATCTTAAGAAAAGCGTTAGCAATTAGTGAACGAGGGGACTTCAAGAGCAGTTCCTTGTCTGTTTGCTTCAATCAGACACGAAAAAGAGTAAAGAAAATGGAAGAGAAGAAAAGGAGAAGAGAGATGGGAGGACAGGGGAGCAGGAGAGGGAGGAAGTTCAGAGGAGAGCTGACTAAGTTTGGTTTCACTGAAACAAAAGCTAGACAAAGACAAGGGATTCCATATGCTTTGGGCTTCACAGTTCTCTTTGTAGAACTTATCAAATATTCTTTCCGATTTTCTTCTACCCACCTCGCTTTTGTCTAGTGAGAGAACTAAGACGTGGCCCCATTTGTTCACACCACAAGGACTTTTGAGCCAGTTTACCTGTATTCCTCCCACCCCCCACTTAATGAAAAAGCTAAGTGGGTCAGAGAGTAGCACTTGACTGTTCTGTTACTCTTACCAGAGTTTTCAGATTGACCCTCCGTGGTCCTCAAGCTAATGCCAATTCTTAGAGGACTCTACTAAGTGTTGTGGTTCAGTAAGGTACCTTGTTGATATAAATGTGACACTGATTTATTTTAACATGGTTCCCATCATTCAGTATTAAAGGAGGTAAGGCAAAATGAGTGTCAC
>PVKM010053078.1:0-10109 GCA_004027735.1 Carollia perspicillata
TTTCATAGATATTCCAGAAATATCTTGGAATTCTCCTTCCCAGTGCTTTTATAATAACTTGGGGTTATTAGAAGCTTCATGAAGACAGAGATTATGTCCGATTTTTAAAATTGTAGCCTCAAGCATGTAGCAAATGCCTGTTTAGGAGGTACTCCATAAATATTTATTGATCAACTAATAACTGATCATATTTAGCAGTTTGTAATTTACAAAGCACTTTGAGATACATTATCTTACTCAATCCTTGCCATGACCTTTTCAGATACATATAGAGGAAACCTCCCCTTGTCTTCTAAGAACAAGTATAGAAGAGTGAAATAGCATCCCTGGTTTAAGAAGTCTACTAAATGGCAAAGCCAAGGTAGGAAGCAGGACTTTTGCTTCCTAGCCTGGTGCCTCTTCCACTCTCAATCTCTCCCAGAAACGAACAAAACAGAGAGATGGACAGTCTACATGTGTTTAGGATGGGATTCAGACTTCTGCACCATGATACAAAAGATTTGAAAATACTGAGTCTAAGTTGCTAATGTCGGCCTTACAATCAAACTAAATGCTAGGCTAGCTATAGAGGGAAGCTCTCATGATTTACAGCAAAAGTCACAGATTGGCTGACCTTGAGCAGAACCTGGCCTTCAAACATGGTTGTGATTAAAAAATAATCAGAAGATCTCACATACACATTTGGTTTCCCTTTTTCTTTAAAAAATTTGGAATTATGGGAAAATCTGGTCAGCCTCAGTCAGATATGTTCATGCAGTGGGACAGAATACTAGTTCTTCTGTAAGTGGGGTGTGTACTCAGCCTCCTAACATTCTCATCCTTCTATTATCTTACACCCAGCTTTAGGTTAACTTCTGGCTCCTGTAGAATGACTCAGGACTCCTGATAAACATGGTCAGGGAAGGGAGAAAGAACTTAGCTCTTCCTGGCTGTATCAGCCCATGAGGACGTAATTCAGGAGCATGCCTGAAATCCTGTTGGCCACTCTCAAGAGGAGTTCAGAAATGGAAGCTATTGTGTTTGGAGCCCGATCATCTTCAGGCAATGCATTTGCCTGATTCTAATAGCTTCTCAAGTGGCTCTGAGGAGTCTCTTAGATAGTGGTCATATTGCTTATGGCTCCCAGATGAGTAATTCTCTGATCATAAGAAATCAGAGAGTGGTTTGGGCAGAGAATTAGAGAGGAAATCATCTTCTAACTCTTCAGGGTGTGGTCTGTGTTCTTTGGAAATGGGAGAGAATTGTGCAGAATGTCCTTTTTCATGATTCTGTAAACAACCCCTGAAAATACTTACTTCCAAGTTTCTGCCTCATCTAAATATCAAGTTACCTATATTAACCATACTTTCTTCTGGGGTATCCAAGTATTTTAAATCAGCTATAATTATTTTTTGAAAGGAAGGTAGCATATTTCCTTTTCATATGTGGAGAAACTGAAGTACAAATAAGTCCAGTGATTCCTTTTGAGGGCCTGGGACATGTCAGTAGGACATTCATGATTAAACTTTATGACATCTGTCTCACACAGCGCTACTCAGGCAGAGAGGATATTTTATTAGTTTTCTGTACTGATATTTAGCCCATTTTTCCCAGATTGCCTATGGATTATGTTGTTATATATATTTGTGAGTTAGCTCTAGACAGATGTTTATAAAACAATTGGCTTAGCATAAATTCTTTTGCTTCAAGAAAATGTAAATAGATTTTTAAAATAAATTATACAAGTATTGTATGAGTGTTGCCAAAAACATAGACAATATAGAGAAACTAAAAAGAGGAATGTAAAAACTACCTATGGTCTCACATAAGGAGCTAACAGCCCCCAACAACTAGTGTATACTCCTCCCAACATTTTTATGTATGTAGTCACTCATAATGCAACTGCAATTACAAACATGTGCATAATACTCAGGATCATAAAATACAAACTGTTTTGTAACCAACTTTTCCTCTTAAAATAAATCCTACAAATCTTTCCATGCCAGTTATATGAATCCACACCATCATTTCAAAAAGTCAAAGCATTTCATTGTATGACTATTCTTTCATAATTTAACTAACCAACTTCCTATTGATGGACATGTATTGATCATTTTATTTTGTGCTTATTTTTTGTAATGACTAAATAATGTTGTAATGGGTGCCTTTACACAGTTGCTTGATTATTTCCTTAAGGAAAAGCACTAGAAATGGACATTTTTGTGTTGAGACATAAACATTTTTAAAGCTTTTGTAGATATTGCCATATTGTTTCTAGAACTTTGACGAATATATGCTTTCATCAGCAGGGTTTGGTAATGTGACAACAAAGAGCTTTTCAATTTTTTCTCTTTTTTTAGCTCTACAGCTTGGGGAGAATAAACGCAAGAAGGGAGCTTCATTCCGAACAGTTGCATCTCTGTATAAAGTAATTTTTAATTGCATCTAGTTGTATATTAACTGCCTTACAATATGCATAGGTTATTATTTATTTGAAATTTTACATCTTCAAATAGGAATAAAATATCTGAAGTTGGAATAGTTGATGTTTATCTTGGTATTACTGGGCTTTAGAGGACACTGTCAGCTTTAATGAAAATATTGGTTCATAACTCATAGTCTCTAGAATTGCCCTTGGCCAAATGGGGAAGTTAAGCTGCCTCCCTACCCTCAACTCCAGACTGTGGCCCCTCCCTTGCCTCAAGGTGGGACTAACTGTGATGCAATCGGTGCATTTGTGCTCAGGACTCCTGCAGAGATCAGACTAAGCAGAATTTACACCATTGCTTTCCTTGCCCTGCCGCCTCACCCCCAGCCCTACCCTGCTTCCCTCAAAATTCTCCCTCTCAGATTCTGCTTCCAGAGAATCTGACCAAAGATTAATATTTTCCAGTCAGAAAATTTGAGAAACAGTTTCTTTCTTGAAGCCATTTATTGCCTAGCCATAAATTATTCCTATCAAATTCAAAACAGGTAGATGTGATTCATAATAGAACTATGTCAGATAAAGAACTACTTGGCATAGGAAAGAAATCATGTATGCTTGGTAAGCAGAAAAGAATCCTGAAATCATTGTTATTGTTGGTATGCATGTTGGCTTTAAGACGAAGTTGATGGACTTGGAGACACTTGTGAAGAGATAAATGTTTTTAGTGGTTTCCAACGTGATTTTGTTTTTGTTATGGTCTCTATTTTAGGAAAACATAAATAAATTGATGATTAATCTGAAGTCAACAGCACCCCATTTTGTGAGATGCATAAATCCCAATGTAAACAAAATGCCAGGTAAGAACTGGATTTCTTCGTAATCCACACAAGGGCATACAATTGATTTAAGCCATATTGAATGTCTCTTTAAGAGACATTTACTGGTCCCCTTTACATAAGAGTAGATTTTCAGATAGAAAAATGAAAGTAAGTTAAAAGTGAGATCTTTAGAACTTCCACAAGGTTGCCTTTGAGTTGAGATTCCAATGTGCATACAGAAGGATTTCACAAAGCAGGCTCAATTGGGTAACCTTAGAATGCTTGATGTCACAATTTAAAGTCCTTCTTGAATTTCATGGTAACATGCGGATGAGATTCTATGTCATTGTCTGTAAGAGCAAAGCATAGTAAAAAGGGATTGAATGATCAATTGGGGGTTAAGATAGATATATAAGCATAAAAGACATTATTTGGTCTAAGTTATCTAAATTGGCCATTAAGACAGTTTCTAAATTAATTTCTAATTATTAAGAACTTCCTCTAGTCTTTCTCCCTAATAGTATCTATCTCTTTAGTTATGTAGTTCTGGGCAGTGGGTACCTTTCTGTTGGGAACCACCCTGCCTGGTTTCAGAAGCTATAACACCCCATGTCTAAGGCTGAGTAAATAGAGTGTGGGACCATAAGCCACTAAGGAGTCAAAGCTTATCTCCCTGGCAGGGGTGCTGTCTCTGCCCCCTTTACTTCACCCTGCTTAACCCTCAGTGCATGACTATTAGCCAATGACAGGTAAGATTCCTCAAGGGAGGGATGACCTAAGAAAGGCATGGTTACAGGGGCCCTCAGGGAAGTACTTGGGGGCTATAGAAAAAGGGGGTGATGGACCCTTACCTCTCAGCTTTGACATAGCCTGAATCCTCATTCTGTCTGCAAGAAGCCTCCTAATCTCTTGGCTGCCTTACTTCCCCTGCCTGACTTAAGCCTGAAACAATGCTGGAGGTGGGTTGCAGCCCTGTGTTGGACAGGGCAGGTTCCCCAGGGCAATCAGGCCTAAGAAAGAATACATAAAATCTTGTGAAACCTGCTTTGCTAAGAATGCTCTCAATTTTCTGATAAGCGTCCTAGGAAGAAATGAGTTTGTTTTCCAAAGTTTTACACCCCTTTAGCTAACTGACCCTGACTCAGAATAAGCCCTTATAGTTCTTTGTATGTTATCTATTCTTTGATCCTTACTGCCTGGCAATGATTGATGAGCTTTACCTTTATTCCTGTGCAAATTGAACCCAATAAGAGCCCATTGGGGAAAAGGCTCCTGGTCCTTCTCCCCTGAGAGATCAGCCACCTTTCCTACCCAAGCAGATCATGTCTTAGTAGACTTATTCTCATCTTTGGCAGCCAGGGTGCAAGGGCCCTGTGGGTGGAGCTTCCCCATACCTTTCTAAACTTTTTCTACTTTTATTGAGATATTATTGACATACAGTACTATATAAGCTTAAAGTATACATCATAATGATTTGACTTATCTATATGTAAAGTGATTACCACAAGCTTAGTTAATATCCATCATCTCATATAAATATAAAAAAGAAAAAAATTTTCTTTGTGATGAGAACTCTTAGGAATTACACACACACACACACACACACACACACACACACACACACACACCAAAAGCAGTGTTTACTGTTGTCATCATGTTGTACATGCATCCCTAGTATTATTTATCTTGTAACTGGAAGTTTGTGCTTTTTAACCACCTTCATCCAATATTTCATCTCCCCATCCCCCAATATAGTAACTACAAACCTGATCTCTCTTTTTCTAAGAGGTTAGGATTTTTCTTCTTTTTTAAGATTACACATATAAGTGAGATCATATGGTATTTGTCTGTCTCTGTCTGACTTATTTCACTTAGCATAGTGTCCTCAAGTTTCATACATGTTGTCGCATATGGCAAAATTTCCCCCTTTTCATGGACAAGTAATATTCCACTGAATATATATACTACAACTTTTTAGCCCATTCATTTGTAGATGGATACTTAGATTGTTCACGTGGTTTGGCTTATTACAGTGGATACTCTTTGATTAGTAGATGGCGGTAGGAGGATGATGGAATAAGATGGGTGGTGATGAATTATTTTTTTAATGTTTTTAATTGCCAAAACAAAGTTTTTACATTTATTAACTACATAGATTGCCTTTCTTAAACCATGGGGTTGGATATTCTCAGGCTTGCCTTTAGAATTACAGACTTCTATAGAGTTTGGCCAGAGGCTGTCAGCCTCAAAGTTGTGTATTTAACAAACACTTATGTCTTCAGAGCACTAATCACCCTTGGAATATGTAGCCAGATGTTGCTCATTCTGATTTCTAAGGTTCTGTAGTATTTTGCATTTTTATTAACCTTCTGTAATTAAGACACAATCTTGACAGTCTGTGACCTATTTTTGGAAAGTGCGATGCTAAACAATGATGCTGCAGTTTGAGTTTTTGCAATGTGAACACTTCATGTTCGTTCACACTGTCTGTTTTTGCTTCGTTCTTTCCTATCTCCTGGGTTCCTGAATGCATCTGGGGACATTGCTTCCATCTAGCAAGGAATCTAATTAGCTACCTCGATTTTGAAGTCATTCTGCTACCTATTAGTGTTGCCTCCCATTGAGTCAGCTCTAATTTCAGCAGGGCTTTTTTGTTTTTTCTTTCTTTTTTTTTTTTAAGTCATAAGACAAAGTTCTAAGAAAAGCTTCATGATCTACTCAAAACAGCTCTTCATATGTACTTAAAGGAAGTGAGCGTGCTTGCCTTTAAGGTGTCATAGGCACCTTTTGCCACTTCTCACAGATCATCTGTTTCTGTCTGTGAACTGGATGGGAGGACAGGAATGTTGGTCCCTGGCTTTTGTTTGTTTACTGTGACCCGGCGCATAGACAGACATCTCAACCCCATTTTTCTTACAACACTATGGGAGGGCTTCGTGTTTGGAGGAGGGCTGCTTGTCTTCTTCCAGAAGACGTGCTGAGAGCCAGATACAGTGGCTCCTTTGGTGGTTTTTCAAAAGTTTCTGTCTGAGACTACAGCTCTAGAGGTTCTTCTTTTGATGAACGAGAGGTGATATGCTTATTCTATGGAATAAAACTTAGATGCTGAATGTAGGCTGGAACGTAGCCAAGTCCTTTCTGAGTCAAAATGGTAAATGGGATTTTGTTGTGCCGTTTTCTTCTTTCTTTTTATTCCCCCTTCTTGTAATCCCTTTGTCCTACTTAGAGAGATCAGTTTCCTTTTGAATTCTTATTTCTTTCTCTAGCTGTTTTTTGGCTGGTGAATAGATGTGGTAACAGCCACTTAATTCTAGCAAAAATGTATTCTTTTTCATCTTCCAGGACTATTTGCTTATAAAACCTTGACTAACTGCAAGCTAAAGGGCTCATTCCATGTTAAAGGAATTTTAGGTAAATCCTATTTGGAGACTCCCACAAAACAGGATGGGTACTGTAAGGACCATCAGGCCAGGGGTGGGTGAGCTATTCATTACTTATCCTACAGAGAACACAAAACTCAAACTCTTTGAACCTAAGATGTAGGAATTAGGGCAAAGTCTAGGGTATAATTTTTTTAGATCCAGACTCAACTTGGCTCCTTTTTCTGCAGGCGTAATGGACCCTTGCTTAGTTCTGTAGCAGCTGCGCTGTAATGGTGTCTTGGAAGGGGCTAGGATGTGCCACGAAGGTTTTCCAAGCCGACTGCTGTATGCTGACTTTAAACAAAGGTAACCATACACCCTAGGATCCAAAAAGCCTGAGGCAGTCTATTCTGTTTACCTCTCATTCCAAGAGCTCAGCCATGTGTTGTTTGTTCGGTTGATGTCCTCCAGACTACAGATCACTGTGTTTTGGTGGTGGCGAGATATATGGTGACAGGGTTTCATTATTATTTCCTCTTAAATCCCACATCCATGTTGCTGTAATATCCTTATATCTCTATTAACGGATAATAGTCCCACATATAGAAGAAATATATACAGCCGAAAGATATGGAGGCTGAATTGAATCTCTGAAATGTTGTGTATACTTAATCGTAGCTGCCATCCAAGCAGGCTGTTTCTTCACCAGCAAACCTGTGAAAGGAAGGAAGCTGGCAGGGTTGGTAGCAGGAAGCAGGAGAGGCATCTTTGCTGTCTGTTTCCCAAATTCTAAAAGTGTAAATTATAGGTCATCAAGCAAATTTAAACAAAGTATGGTTGTGTAGACAGAGTACCTGTCTCAGAATTAAAAGGTGTTTTTCTGGGTCCCTACCAACTTACCATTAGGGTGAAGATTTCTTGGAATTTGTCTCTGCTTTTCATTTTTCTTATCTGTACAATAGCGACATATAAACCTGCCCCTCTCTCTCTTTTTCTCTTCCCAATCTCTCCTTCCCTCCCTAACTGAGCAGAGAGTCAAGTGAGTTTGTCTTTAAAATATGATGAAAAGTACTAACTAGTGTACCAAAGTAAGGGATTATTGCTTGTACTCTCATTATTTATTGCCAGGAAAATTGAACATATTGGTAGGAGATAGAAGTCTGTACTTCTTTCCAGCTTACTTGTCCAGATTATTCTTTATTTGAATCATATGTCCTCCTGATCCCAGAATTTATTCTCTTCCTGTTTTAAATTAGGTACTGCATACTGAATGCAAAGGCCTTTCCAAAGAGCAAGTTTATGAGCAGCAGAAAAGCAGCGGAAGAATTACTTGGCTCCCTGGAGATAGACCGTACTCAGTACCACTTGGGAATGACCAAGGTAACCAGAACACTACCAAGAGTGCATTTGTAGAAGACTTGGAGGAGAGATGTGTATCTTAAAGTACCCATGAAAGTTCAACTATCAGGCATTCTGTAGCTCTTGTGACCACAAATGATACAAATAGAAAGCAGGGAAAAGTGGAAATTTCCATGCTACTTGAGAGAAAATTCAGTGTTTCTTAAATCTCAGTCTTGACTACATTCACATTTTTATACTTATTAATGTAAGCAAGTTTGTGCCAAGATATACTGAATCAACTGTGTATACATATCAGAGCTAGATAAAGGTGAATGAATCAATGGTGTGGATAACTGTTGGTTTGTGTGTAAACTGATGAATCCATAATTACTGTTTTAGGGAATTAATTCTAGAAGACTATATGAATAACTAAAAACTTTAAGGTCAACCCCATTATCCAAAAATTAATACCAAGTGAACTTCATTAAATGTGACTCACTAAGTTATCTGAGATGATCCACATATTTTGGGAAACTTCTAACTAAGAGACTTGGTTTTATCTGACAGTCAACATCATGCTGCTCCTAGTGATACCCATGTCAGGACCACATTGTTTGAAGGACAATTGGAGGGCCTAGATTGAAGAGCTCATAGGAAAAGAACTCTGTAGGACATAATTGTAAAATGTTATATGATTCCCATATTTTGAGTATCTGCGAGTCCGGTTCTGCTGTTCATTGTTTCTGCTGATTTTCTCTACTGGTGCCTTGCTTCTTTGTGTGTTTAGTTATTTTTTGCTGTACTGTACTCATCTACATGAGATGAGTGAGCCTCTTAAGTCACGAAATTTAAGGAGGAGCTCACTGTTAGGGTTATGCTAGTGCTGGCATGTACAACACTGAAAGTGATGGTCTCCTTAATATTTGTGCCTTAGGTACTTCATTCACTTCATCTCATCCATTACTAAAGATTTGCCACAAAATTTTTATGTGAATTCTTTAATACCTAGGACAAAAGTGCTTTTCTCTAGAGCAAGGGTCAAGAAACTATGGACTAAGGGCCATTTCTGTGGTCTATTTTTTTTTATGTGGCTGAATTGCTAAAAAAGGTCTTACATTTTTAAGGGGTAATTTTAAAAAAGAAGAAGAATATTCTACAGAGAATCTACATGAACTACAAAGCCTAAAGTATTTACTGTCTCACCATTTACAGAAAAATTTGTAGAGCCTTGCCTGGCACTTTAGAGAATGGCCTGCCTGGGCCTACCTTAAAACTTAAAGTTCCCTGGGTAACCTAGCCATTATTAATAGATGAGGGGAGGATAGTGTAAGTTCTTAAGGAACCAATATAAACACAGGATTAGATTAAAAACAGTTTTTGCAAACTTAATGTTTATAAAAAACAGTCTTTCTAAAAACATGCATTTTAGACATTAAATAAAACTCAAGAAATAGAACTGAAAAAAAATGAATACGTCAATCACCGTTAAGGTAATTCAACAGACATTTACTGAATACATATTATAAGTGGAACTAACATCTGACTTATTTCTTTTAGGTGTTTTTAAAAGCTGGCTTTTTAGGCCAACTGGAAGCAATGAAGGATGAAAGGCTATCTAGAGTCTTTACATTGTTCCAAGCCAGAATGCGGGGCACAATGATGCGAATCAAATTCCAGAGGATTCTGGAAGAGAAGTATGCCACCCCTCCCCTGCATCTGTAGTGCTAGGGTGACAGTGGGCCTCAGTCAGTGTGATTTTATCTCATTGCCTTATACCAGGTCTGGGAAAGAGCTGCCTCTTCTGCTTAGGGTCGGACTGAACTTGAAAGTTTTTAAATCAGGGAACACCAAACACAGCACAAAGGTCTTGTATTGCCTTATCCAACCAAGTATAAGCACAATTCAGATATTTCTTGCATTGCTTGTAGTCTTCCCTTTGGAGGGATTCCTTATTGTCAGAGAAGCCTGGATCTCTGAGGGTAGTGTGATTCTCAATCCATAACAGCAGCAGACCTAGAAGGATTCGTATGCACCCTACAGCCATCTCTATGGGGAAGTTTTCTGTCCACTTTGCAACCTCCCCTGGATAGGAAAATGTGCACCTCCTGGTGACATGTAACCACAACTCTCTTAATTCGTTTGAGGCAGGTTCACTAGAGACATTTATCACCACATTTGGAC
>PVKM010053079.1:0-10110 GCA_004027735.1 Carollia perspicillata
TTATTTGGCAGACTTTTAAGAACTCTTGTATAAATTAACTATGTTTTAAAAAGGGATTTGTTTTCTTGTAGAAGAGAAGAAACATGCTTGAGTATAATTAATCTTTCCTTTTAGTGTAATTTTTAGTTTTCAAATGTGTCAGAGCTGTTTTACAAAAAACAGTAATAAAGTAATCAGACAATTGATTTTTTTTTTTTACATTGATCAGCCTGGCGGAGTTACTGAGACATCAACATAACTAATTAGAATGTCAGAATATTAAATTACTGTTTGTTTTCTAACTTTTAATGTTTTGGACAATTACAAAAGAATTTGTAAGTGAAATAAGATACCATCCTGTCAATTTTGGTTAATTAACACAGTCACACAGTGGAAATTATTTCCTTTTTTATTTCCCATTTTTCAGTCTTCCCTGAAGATTTACCAGTTGTTAACAGTTTAACTAAAATATTTTTTTCCTGCGTATTTGGCTGTCTTTTGTACATTTAAATGAAGAAAGTGTGCTGTAGTATTGAGTTATAAAAAAAAGACTATTTTCAGCTAACTTTAAATTTAGGTCAGATGTCTTCTGGTTATTAATTGCTATGTAGTAACTACCCTCAAATTAAAGCAATAATTCTAAAACCTTAGCCCTGGCTGGTGTGGCTCAGTGGACTGAGTGCCGGCCTGCGAACCAGGTTGCTGGTGGATTCCCAGTCAGGACACAGGCCTGGGGTATGGGCCAGGTCCACAGTAGGGGATGCACAAGTGGTAACCACTCATTGATGTTTCTCTTTCTCTCTCCCTTCCTCTCTCTAAAAACAAATAAATAAAGTATTTAAAAAATAGTTCTAAAACCTAACATCAAAAATTAAGAGCAAATCCTGAAATTTCAAACAACAACCATTTTATTATATCTCACAATTTTGAGGGTTGGGATTCATACTGGGCTTAATAAGGGCAATTCTGCTCCATATGGCATCCCAGGGGTTACTCGTTGGCAGCCAATCCAGCCCAGGATATATAAGACCGCTTTACTCCCATGCCTAGTGCCAAGGTGAAGACTTCTAGAAGGCTGGACGCTGCTGGGATCCTCTCTCTGTGATCCCACCGACCCCCACCAACAAGGAAGGGGGTTGAATAACCTCCTGGGAATGACTCAGGACTCCAAGAGAACAGTGCGCTCGCATTCCCCTTGAAGACTGGGCCTGAGACTGGCATGGCATCGCTTGTTCCAAGTCGTTTGCCAGAGCAGTCACAGGGCAGCGTGGATCAGAAGGAGGGCAGGTAGATCTCAGCTCTCGGTGTCATCTTTAATCTTCACAGGACGATGAATGGTTAGGTCACAGTGCACGCATTTGGGAAAACAAGGAGCCCGTTATAGATCACAATACGTACTACCGATTCAAAACCTGTATTTATTAGAAATAGCAAGACTGTTAAAAATAATACTTGTTTTCAGTATTTGCTTCATTATACATTTTTGATTTTATTATAAAACAAGTGATTCTTAATGGTTTCATTAGACATTGGATGTTTTAAATAGTGTTTTGATTATTCATATTAATTGTTGTTTTAATATTGTTGGAATTGTTAACGAGTATTTTTACCTGCTAGTACAAATGTGTTCCATTTTAAGAAAAAATGATACTTATTTATTAATATTTGCATTTATTGATGCCATGCCCCTTTCCACAAAGGATTCGAGGTGACTTGCAACAAGACACATGTGACAAATCCGTATAGAAGTACAAAATAAAAAGCATAAGGAGGATCAAGAAAAACATCAAGCAAATGGCATCGCCGTTTGCCCAGTGCCTAAGGCACCAGTTTGAGGAGTTTGCAGTCTGTCTGTCTGCTACCTCCGAAATCCACTCCAGCTCTGTCCGCTTGTGTTTTCTCCACCAGTGCTCCTCCAGTTCAGTCCACTATCATCTTTTCCCTAAACCACCAAGATAGCCTCTGAGCATGAGCAGGGGAAATCAGTCTTAACTTCCCTGTGCTAAAACCTCTGTTTAATGCACGGTTCTTAGTATGAACATCTATCTCCCCCGAGTCTGAGGGCTCCATCCAGCTCTCTATTCAACTCTGGCACCTCCCCCCCGCCCCCCCACCCACCTGCCACTGCGCTCCACCTGTCTTCTTCCTGTTCCTTCAACTCTCCAGCCTTTTTCCTCTTTAGGAAAAAGGGACCTTTTAGGACCTTTGCACTAGAGGTCCTAAAAGGACCCCTGGTTGGGATGTCACCCCTGGTTGGGATGGTGTTGCCATGGGTTTGCATGGCTGACTCCTTTCATTCACGTTCCCATTTAAATGTAGCTTCTTCAGAGAGGCTTGGACCATACATCTGAAAGTATAATCCGTCCCTCCATAGCACTTTTTTTTTTGTCTTTTGTTATACCTGCTACCTGATTATTTATTTATCTATTATTATTTGTTATCTTTCTCACTTCATAAAATGTAAGCTTCATGAGGACAGGTTTTTTTCCCCTTTGTTTATAGTTGGATCTCATCTGCTGGAAATAGTGCTTGGCACACAGTAGGTCCTCAGTGTTTTAGAAAGAATGAATGAATTCTACATAGAAAATAAAATTTTAGCAGTAATGTTGGTATTTTCAGGACATGTTAAATTTATTTTAGAAAAGATGATTCTTTCCATGGGATCACTCTATAGGCAGGTGATGTGTATCAGAATCACTAATGGACTTAAAAAAAAATGTACACCTGGTTTTCAGTCTGCAGGTCTGGGTGGCACCAAGAATCTATAATTTTGAAAAGCTCCACTGCAAACCAACCTGATGCACATTCTTGCTTAACGACCAGGGCCGGAGAGCGAGCAAGAGAGAGGGAGAGAGAGAGTGAGCTATGTGCATTCAGGTAGAAAACGTCACATTATTTATAAACGTGATTGAATATTGTTGATTGAAGGTTTATAGAATAAATCTCTGGGAAACCTTATTTATATCTTCACTGTAGAGGGTAGCATGACAGTTTACAGATGCCAAAGTGGTGTGCCTGAGATGATCTTTTGGGAGTGTGGGGAGGAAATAAATAATACAAGGTATATTTTCAACCTAATTTTTAAACATTTTAGGGCAGGCCTATTTTACATATATAATGTACAATAGTAAGTATATGCAATTTATAACTGAGTATACATATACTGGAAGTATGTGCTCAGAATATTTTTGTTGATAAAAACATGTGATCCAAAGAGGAGGGAGATGACTCTGCCGTCAGGGCAGCTCACGCCATGGTGAAAAGTAATCCCCAAACCTCAGGACCACTGAGAAGGCTTGTTTCCTATCCATGCCCTGTGTCTCTGTGGGCCATCATCTACAGCCCTGCTCTGTCATACTGATGCTGCAGCTCCGTGGATTGAGCAGCCTTTATCTGGACCTCACCAGTTGCTATGGCAGAGGGAGGAAGGAAGTAGGTAAACCATGTGCTTATGAGGCTTTTGCTTGGGAACGACACATGTTGCTTCTGCTTAGATTTTGCAGGCCGCAGCAAGTTATAAGGCCATGTGGGAGCCTAGCAGTTAGGGGATGCATAAGGGATTCTGCATAGGGTGGAGAGCAGTGCAAGCCTCTACACAGACAGCCTCTATGTATGTGTTTACTACGTGGGACGATTTTGCCTCTCCAGAGCTTGCTCCTGATCTCCATTCAGGATTGCTGGCAAGAATGAAACCGCTCTTGCTGTTCTTGGTTTGATGGAGAATATATTATTTACAAAACAAAACAAAACACAACCCAAATCCTTAATTCTTTTAGTAAGATAGCATGTAAAATAATGTAATTATAAAAGATAGAAATAAAACTTTACACAAACTATTAATGCTTAGTGTGATTTGTGCTTGACAGAAAGATTCTACCATTATACCATTTGCCTTTTGAAGCAGTCGGGATTGACCGTTGAGTGGGTGGGTATAGATCGTAGGGATTGAGTGTGGGGAATTATGAATAGGGGTGGGAAGAGAACTTCAAAGCTCAGATGATCAGGGTCTTTGCTGATTGAAAATTAATCAGAGCGAAGGTTGAGCATTTCTGGAATAGTAATTAAGTCACTTAGGAAATGTGATTGCATATAGAGCAGTTTGTTTGTATACCTCTGTTTAGGAAGGTGTTTATTTTGTGAAGCACGATATGCAATAGGTCCTTGAATAACATTGTTTCATTCAACATCATTTTGTTGTAATGTTGATGAGATGCTGTCAGAGCTTACCATTTAACCTATAGTAAAATTTTCATTATATGTTATTTCACTTAAAGTCACAGAACCTTTTGACGATGCTAAGTGTGGACTTACTGTGTCTTGATTGTAAGACGTTGCAGTGATAACCTAGCTTGCGTTATTAAATACTTTGAACACCCTCTGAACACCAGTTACATGTCAGTTTAATATAATTAGTAGTTTTAACTTATAAAAATTTATTGAAACCAGTTTAGATGCAGGAAACTTTTCACTTTATTCCTGGGGAAAAGCGTGGAAAACAGAAGCTAATCAAAATGCACATTGCTGATAATAATAATAAATGTTTACCATTTATTAAGGGCATACTATTTGTTATGCTTGTTCTAGAAACTTCCTATATTTTATTTTATTAAAAGCTACATGTGGTAGGTATTTCATTTTACTGGAGAAAAAGAGGTATGAAGGGGTTAATTAATTTGTTTAAGATTTGAACTTAGGTTTCTGCAGTTACAAAAATTATGTCCTTTCCACTCTTGCTCGCTTTTATAATTGTTCCACTGTAAGTGTTTTTACTCTTACATGAGACACTTTGTTAGTAGAAGCAGGAAGCTATTTAATTTTATCTTGCTCTTTGAGACGATGAGTCTTTTCGAGGCAAGTAGTAGGTGACCTCGTTAAGGGAGTCTGCGGAAATGAAGTATGCTTATACTTTTCTCAGTGGTTTTTAGCTAGAAAGCAGAAGAGAGTGCTCAAGATTACTTAAAATTTTGAAATAATGAAGTCAATAGCAGTTTACACTAATCAGTAAAGTTTCAGACAATCATCCTACATTTTTCAGTGAGTATTCTCTTTGGAAATTTAAATCTTGGCTATAACTAAACAGATGAATGAAAATTTAGAATATGTGTGACAAATGGGTGAACTTTTGAATGCACCAAGGGAAAACAGAGTATTTACTGAAAGGCTAGAATGCAGGAAATGACATGTAATTTAGATCACCATCATGGGATTTGGGAATGCACCTGGTTACTTTGGATGAATGGTTTGGAAACACATTGAATTCCTTAGAATTTTATCCATTATTTCTAATTCGATCAAGGCTGGATATTATTATTTTTTCTTTTTTGGGTACATGTCAGTGAAAGAAAAGCTTATTACATTCTTTAATAATCTGCCCTAGGTTACTTCTCTCATTGTCTTTATGGTATCGTTTGTGCAGTTGTTTAAGTATCTCGTTGGGGTCTTACTGCGTGTGCCCTTCAGAAATGGGCCACAGAAGGGCCCGGGTGGAGTGACGGTGGGTGAGCGGGCAGTGCTTTGGGCCCAGCCTTGCTTCAACCAGAGTGTTTTTCTTTTCTAGTTTTTATATCTTTCCAAGCAAGATTTCCTTTGAAGAAGGGTTTTTGTTACTGAAAATACATTTGAAAATCTCTTGTATTTCTCATTTTCTATTGTATTTCTACCTTCTATGGAAAGCAGAGAAAGAAATGCTTAACTAATACTGCTAGTAAGAAACAGAAGCCTTTGACTCAGTAGATTTGGATAAATGTGGAAATCAGTAGGTATGCCAAAAGTGGAGATTCTACAGTGTCACTGTAATACTTTTGGACTTAAGCTAATCAACATTCTCTTTAATTCTATTTAAAAAATTTTTATCCTTACTTGAGGACTTTTTTTTAATTACTTGTAGAGAAAGAGGAAGGGAGAAAAGGGTGAGAAAGGAAGGGAGGGAGAGGAACATCGATATGAGAGAACAGCGTCAGTTGGTTGCCTCTCGTACATGCCTGGATTGGGATCGCGTATGCCCACAACTCAGGCATGTGTCCTGATCAGGAATCGAACCCACAACCCTTGGGCTATGGGATGATGCTCCAACCAACTGAGCCACACCAGCCAGGGCTCTTTAATTTTTAAATAAATAAACATTAAAATGATATGCAAGAAAGCAGTGAACAATTAGAAATCGAAATAGGAAAATATCCTTTATAATAATATCCAGAACATGAAATATCTGAGGGATAAATGGAATCAAATAAGTGCATCTATAGAGAAGAAAATAGGAGTTATCTATAATCCCTTTACCCAAAGTTAGACAATGTAGACTTTTTCCATGCATAAAGTTATACAAAAACGCAGACTTGGAATCTCTTAATAGATTTATTTTACTTCCTGCACCTAACTGTTTTAATTTGCTTTCACCTAACAGTATTATGACAGTCATCATACATGTCCGTAATTTAAGAATTTTACTGAATACATATTTTATTATAACACTATTTATTTTTTAACCTTTTAAGTGGTAAGAAGTATAAACACATCCAGAAAAGAGTATAGTACAAAACTACACAGTTTAGTAGATGATCGCTAAGTGAGCACCAGTCCAGCCGGCATTCAGGTGAGGAGTGGAGCACTGCTGTTACCCTTGAGGTACCTCCCTCTGCCCCTTTAAACCAGTGTGTCATTCTCTCTCCTAGAGGAAACCTCCAACCTGACATGATGGTAACCACTTCCTCACATTTTTTCTTTAGTTGACCTGAGTATTCATCCCTAAACCATATAATTTTTTGTATTAAAACAAACCATTATATAAATGGAACAATCAGGTATACTTTGTTTTGCTCATGGATTATTTTACTTAATATATGTTTCAGATTATGCACGTTGTGTGAAGTTGTATTATTTTTGTTATGCTATATTTTACACTGAATATAACCATGTTTATTAATTCTGCTGTTGATATATCTTTGAGTTTCCCATGTTTGTCCATTGTGAATAATGTTACCTTATGGTTACATGAATAATGCTTGTTCATGTTTACTTGTTTGTATGTTGCTTTGTGGCATTGGTCTGAGAACTGGAACATTCCCATCACTTAGAAACTTGTTAGAAATGCCAATTCCTGGGACCTACTACATACTTACGAATCAGAAACTCTAGGGCTGGTGCCAAGTGATTTGTATTTTATTGAGCCTTCCAGATGATTCTTGTCAATATTATAGTTTGGGGTCCATTGCTCTAGGGTAAAGGTCAGCAAAATGTGGACACGGGCCAAATCCTGGCTGCTGCCTGTTTTTGCATGGCCTGCAAACTAGCGCTGGTTTTTATATTTTGTTTTATTTGTTATTTATTTTATTTTTATCCCTCCCTTACATTTTTAAATAGTTGAAAAACATTAAAAGGAAAATAACATTTCTTGGCACAGGGAAATTATATGAAATATAAATTTCAGAGCCTATAAATAAAGTTTTGTTGTAACACAGCTGTGTCCATTTATTTACATACAGCTGTTTTCTGCTGTTTTTCTGTTGCAACAGAAAACTATGAACTTGTGACAGAGACCTTATGGCTTGCAAAGCCTAACATATTGACTATTTGGCCTTGTCTAGAAAAAAGTTTGCTTATGTGTTTTGATGTATATACTTAGGACTAAAATTGCCGGGTTATAGGGTATATTTACCTTCAACTCCTGAGATAATACCACATTTTCTAAAGTAGTTATACCAAATATGCTCCTCTCAGTAGGTTATGAGAGTTCCCATTGCTCTAGATTCTTGCCTATATTTTCCAAATTTGTTTTTTTTCCAACTTTGCAAACCACATGACACGTTCGATCAGTCACAGCACCTTCACCATACACTGCACAAATCTTTTTTAATTTTGTTTATTTTTTAGGGAGAGGGAGAGAGAAAGAAATGTCAATGTATGGTTGTCTCTTGTGTGCCCCCTACTGGGGACTTGGCCTGCAACCCAGGCATGTGCCCTGACTGGGAATCAAACCAGCAACCCTTTGTTTCACAGGCCAGTGCTCAATACACTGAGCCACACCAGCCAGGGCACAGATCTCTTTTTTGTGCATTTCAGTTGTATTTTTACCTTTCTTAAAATAATAAAGCATAATATGCCAGAAATGTTGCTTATTTTCTTCCATCTTCATTATTAAAATGGCTGCACATTAACCAATTTTTATTTTTTTTAAATGCACACTGGTATGACAGCTGTCACAGTACAATCTAACAAAATTATTTCAAATGAAGTTAAAGACAAGTAAGCGCTACTAGAGCCATCTTCCGGAAAAAAAACAAATGAACTTGACCGCTAACCCAATGCAATGAAATGCCCAAATCTTAAGTATACCAAAATCTTGAATTCTGACAAATGCATAAACCTGTGCAACTTAAACTTATAACATGACTCAGAGCATTACTATCTGAAAGTTTCCTCATGCCCCACCTCAATAAATCTGCCTTGGCTCTCAGAGGTAACTGCTAGCTACTCTAGTCTTTTTCTACTATTCACTTTTGCCTGATCTAAACTTCATATAAATGGGGTCATAGAAGTCTTTTTATGGTGATGTGCTTTCATTTTTCTTGGCTAAATACCTAGGAGTGGGATTGGTAGGTTATAGGGGCAGATTCTTTTAATCTTCAAAGCAACTGCCAGATCTTTTTTCCCAAGCGGGTGTACTGTTTATATTCCCACCAATAATGGGTGTTGCAGTTCTTCCACACCCTCACGAACCTTTTTTTCCCATTTTTAATGTTAACCATTCTCATGGCTGTGTAGTGTCATGTAATTGACTTTCCACTGTGGTTTTAGTTTGCACTTACCTAATAACTAAGGTGATTGAGTGTCTTTCATAGACTTACCGATCCTTTGAATTTTATCATTTTGTAAAGTACCTATTCATATCTTTTTCTTGGATTAATTGTCTCATTTTTGTCTTGGCTATCCTTGGCCCTTTGCATATCTATATACATTTTAGACCCAACTTGTAAATAAATGTTCACACACAGACACAGACATACACAGAAGCCATTGTGATTTTGTTGGAGAGTGTATTGACTCTACATCAATTTGAGAAGAATTGGTACATTTATAATATTAAGTTTTCTGGTGCATGTTTATGGGTTATCTGTTATTTAGGTTTTCTCCTGTTTCCTTCAGTAAAGTTATAGTATCTTTGTGGAGACCTTCCTCATCATTTGTTAGATTTATTCCTCGGTGCTTGATAGTTTTAATTTTGTTGTAAGTGGTACCTTAAAAAAATTCCATTATTATACTTGGCTGCTGGCATACAGAAATATGATTGGTTTTTCTACATTCGACCTTATATCTGGAAACCCTGACTAATGAGGTCAACAGGTATAATAATTTATCTGTGGATTCTTCTGACTTTTCTAAGGATATTAGCCTTATAATCTGTGAAGGATGACAGTTTTGTTTCTTTTCCAATCCTTATGCTCATGTTTGGTCTTCCTTATCTGGTTCTCATTCATGGAGTCTTGTTCCCTGTGTGCTTTATCTTTGTGTACTGGGGATGGGGTTTGGAAAGTTATTTGGAGGGCTGCATTGAGGCCTCAGAGGGTTATATCTTTCTCCATAAAAGTTTTCACTTGTTTCTCTCATGGGTCTGGGGGCACTGACGGTCCAGGACAACCTCAATTACATCCATAATTGAGGTCCCTGGCCCACTAGATACTTGGGAACTGCACTGATCCGTACGATGGCTGATGAACTTCTGGTTCCCCCCACCTAAGTCCTTCAGGGGCCCTAGAGAGTAGGGGACAGTTGATCCACTTTGGGCAGAGTTTCTTTGAAGCTGCTTCCCCAGAATGAGCACAATAAAAGTGGGCTTTAAATGACAGACCTTGACTGTTAGCCTGGCAATTGCTCAGTAACCTGTGAGAACTCTGATGCAGATGGTTTGGTCTAAATTACTTCATCCACATTACCTGAAACTTAAGGTGTGTATGATTCCATTGAATATTTAATTCCGGTTCCTGAGTCTTTTTGTGTTTCTGTTAGTTCTTTGTATCCTTTCCTTTCCTTCCTTCCTTTCTTTCTCAAATAAGTTTTTATAGTTTCCTATTCATACGGCTGTCATCACACTTGTCTTTTATTTCTTTACACACCTGTGTGCTCTGAGTCTGTTTT
>PVKM010053080.1:0-10104 GCA_004027735.1 Carollia perspicillata
TGTTTTTTTTATAGCAGAATGTAATATTCACAAACGAAATAGCAAATGTTCATTGCACACCTTCTTCTGAGCTGTGAATTATTTGAAGCACCTCTCTGGCCTCTTTTACCACTAATACTCCAAAAACACAACCTTTTCGTAGCACATGGGTGTAGTCATTAGGACTTCACATTGATTGCCTGGCCCTCTGAACTAGGAGTGTGTGACCCCAGGTTTAAGACCGTGGCATGGAGCTTGCTTATTTCTCTAGCCCCACTTTCCCTCTGACTCAGTTGCTTTACAGTTTTCATTGATTGTGCCTCATGGGGTTGAATGCATCTCTAATCCCAGTAAATCCTCTGTAAAAACAAGCAGGATATAAAAAAAGACATATAAATCACTGACCAGTATCTGTAAGGCCAGAGGAGATTATAAACCCGGGGGTTACAGGTTTACTTTTGCCCTGAGTCTGATTTCTTTTAGTGCCTACTTCAATTTCATCTAGGTTCTGACACCACCTGAAGCAAAAAATTGGTAACACTGAACAGCACTTACCAGACTCATGGCCCAGACTGTTATCTGGGTAACTAAAACTAAAGGCACACAGAGCTGCCTCTAAGTGACATAGACTTCATTTTTATACAAGTATTGTGTTGGCCAAAGAGTCCATACAGTTTTTTTTCTGTCAAATAGATGACACATTTTTCATGTTCACCAGTAACTTTATTGATTTGGATATTTTGAGTCTGTCTCTGTCTTCCACATGATATAAAATAGATTGTTCTCAATTAATGTCTCAATTTGATCACTATTGACTTCAGTTGATCTACCTGACCACGGAGCATCGTCCAGAGAGAAATCTCCAGCATGAAAGTTCGCAAACCACTTTTGACATGTTCGATCAGTCACAGCCCCTTCTTCATGCACTGCACAAATCTTTTTTTGTGTGTGGTTCAGTTGTATTTCTGCCTTTCTTGAAATAATAAGGCATAATATGCTGAAAATGTTGCCTGTTTTCTTCTGTCTTCAATATTAAAATGACTACACCAAAACTCACCAATTTTGATAAGTTTTTTTGCAAATGCACACGGACATGACAGCTGTCACAATACAACCTAACAAAATTACTTCCAATGTGGTTAGAGACAACCAAGTGCCACCCAGAGCCTTGTTATGGAAATAAACAAATGAAGTTTTGGTCAACCTAATAAATTCCAGTGTAGCACTCATGTGACATGTATGTACTTTCTCTCCCAACAGGAGTTCCCCACGATTGGCTGTTAAGTGCAGTTAGCTACCAGATTTTATGTTTCCCTATGAAAATACAGGGTCCAGCAGAAGTAACACCTGCTTGAGTGTGGTTGATAGGGTAATAATATGGGTGTAATAATCTATAGTTTTAATTTGAACATTTCACCTAAAATATCATATGGTGTGCTTGAGTGTGATATTGTTATGTTACAGAATTACATGCTTACGACTTTGTAATAAAATATTTTATTTCAAAAAAGGGATGCTATTGTGCGGGACCCTGTATATAGACATGATTGGGGAGAAGAGTGAAACATTCAGAAGAGTTTCTGCTTTGTCACACAAACGCAAAGCAAGATGGACAGCAGTCATCAAGAAAGCAGCACTCAGCATTATTCATCCATCAGAACAGGACGCAAAAATCACAATTACAGGTAAAATATGAATGTACAGCCACACTGATTGAATGAATGAAATTATGTTCATTTCCTGTCACTTCTACCTTTTTTTTCTCTGCTGGTGACTAATGAATCTGTTTAGAACCATCAGATTTAACACCATTGATTTCTATTAATTTTCCTTTCAGCAAAAATCATGGTAAAAATATTTCAGCCAGTATCAAAATTCATCTTTGGGGGGGCAGAGAGGTATTACATTTTGCAGATGATTCAAATCAATGAAAGCCTCTAAGTTTCTTGGCATGATTTCATGAAATACAAACCTCATTACTCAAGCCAGTGAAGTGATTTACAGCGTAATTCATAGCAGTTTGGCATGTGGTAGGATTTGTAGAAGCATTGCTTTTTGAAAAAGACAAACTCGTCATAAATTCTTCCAGAAGGTTTTGTTAGTTTGCAGATTTGCAAATACAGCGATAGCCTTTGACCCTGTCAATGCTGTGCCCTCGTAAATTTACACGCCTGTAAAACCGGTGTTTGAGTATGCAGATGCCAAATTATAACGTTGTACGCCTGAGAAGTGCATGCTGTTATTAACCAATGCTACCCCAATAAATTTAACAAAAAGGAACACTTATACTGGGTGTATATCATCTTGGGAATCCAGAATTACATCTGATGGGTTAATGTTCACCATTCATTTAACTATTTATTGAGTGATAAGCACACGGTGAATAAGCCAGGCTCAGGGAGTTTATAATTCAGAAGTAGCCACATTTTGCATTTCTTTAGATTCCTCTTAAATAAATCATCTGTTTGGTGTTTCTGAAATTTCCTGTTTGTTTCCCAGAAGAAATCCCCCCAAATGGAGCTATCCAAGCACAACCAGTAAAAGTAGCTCCTAATCAAGGGTACTGAAAAAAGGCACACTGACCGCAGGTGCGTTGCCCCCTCTCCCGCACACCTCCACTCCGCTCCCTGTCTCCAGGCGTTCTCTTGAGGTTTAAAGGGACAGATCCCCAGATCCTATTCTAACATTTTGCGTAGGTGTTTAATTTTTCAAATATTAACTAAACAGGTTCTTTCACATATTAAAATTGTGTTTTAATTGGGTTGGATATGTCTTGAATGATTTAAACATGTTTTTTAAAAAATTGTTTGTGGCCCTGGCAGGTGTGGCTCAGTGGATTGAGCGCCAGCCTGCAAACCAAAGGGTCGCCAATTCAATTCCCAGTCAGGGCACGTGCCTGGGTTGGGGGCCAGGTCCCGGGGTGGGAGTGGGCGAGAGAGGCAACCACACATTGATGTTTCTCCCCTTCTCTCCCTCCCTTGCCCTCTCTCTAAAAATAAATAAATAAAATCTTTAAAAACATTGTTTTTGCCTCTGGGGTAATTCAGTTAGGTATTTGATTATAAGCTACATTATATGTTTCTAGCATATCAATATTTAGAAGTCTGTGTTTTACATTTTTTAGAATATCTCAAAAACCTAGTACTAAAAAGCACAGTGCTAGGCACATGGGTGCATACAGTGGATACCTTCTCTGGGATCACCTTTAGTGCAATTAACTAGCTACAGTGATGTTCTTATACACAGTCTTTGCTTTTGACCAAAATGCACTCCAGGAAACTAGAGCGTCCCGCATGCCACCTGGGGTAAAACAGTGCATCTCCACAGGAAGACGGTGGTAACTGGAGGCTGTACTCCCGACTGAGGATTCGGCAGGACATCGGAGCAGTAAACGAAACTATGTCATAAAAGCCAAGGCTCAGCAACTATAACTCTATGAAAATATGAAACCGTAAAGTTATGCTCCCAGCCTAATAAATCGTGCATAAATGCATTGCCGCATCTACCACAGCACTCCACTGTTAGTGATACATGTGTGTATCTACACAGTCTCACGTAACATACATCTTCATAGTATCATAAATTCTAGTTAAAACAGAATGCCGAGGAGAAAATTAAAACAGTCTGCAATAATTGAACTTGCCATCTTAGAGTTTGGAGGGCTTTTTAGGGCATAACTGGCACGGGCCAGATTTCTGATATCTGTGCAGGAAGGTATGAAACAATTCCGCTTTCTCTCTTAGAAAAGTTCCTTAAAGCAACAAGAGGTTTCACAGTTCATCAGAGTTGCTTCAAAGATTGTGCGAGGTACCCAGCACTTATTGTTACTAACGCCAGTAAGTTACTGAGTAACCTATTGGCGTTAATGGTTGCTGCACAGAGAAGCGCTTTTTAAGGATCTCAAATTCGACCAAAAACATCTCCCTTTCGCTGTTTGGTTACAAATACCGTTTATTATGAAATATAAGAAAAGCTCCTGGAAAGAAAACACCACAGCCTTTTCCAGTTCACTGGAAAACCTCGATCTTACAATCGTTCTATGTGTTCTCATGGAGTTGCAGAGTGAGGCAGGCAACAAAACCCAGCCCACCTGGGCTGTCTTTTCCCCCAGTCTCTAACAGCAGCTGCTCGGCGCAGGCTAAAGGGCACTTTGAACCTGGCAATATGGTGACCAGAAAACCCCAAACCCTCTAGTCCTAAAGCACTAGACACACAAATAACATGTAATAAGCTTCATTTAAATGTTTCTTACTCCAAAGGGAGAAACAACGAAAATATAAATGCAGAAGGGAGGGCTTTGGAGGACTAGGGGGAAAAGGTGAAGGGATTAAGAAGTATAAATTGGTAGTCACAGAATAGTCATGCAGATGTGAAGTACAGCACAGGGAATACAGTCGATAATAGAGTAACAACGATGCTGGTGCCAGGCGGGCACTGGACGTAACGGGGAACACTTTGTAAAGTATGCCATGGTCTGGCTGCCATGCTGTACACCTGAAACTAATACAAAATAATATCGAATGTAATTTAATTTAAAAATAAAATAATTTAAAATAAAATAAGAGCTCATTTAATATTCTCCCCTCAAAAAAACTAGGATATAAGTGGACTCTGGCAGCAGTGGGCACCAGCATCAGACTCAGGAGTGTAAGGGGTTGGATATTTAATACCTAAGTGAAGGAGGAAGTGACACTTTTGTCAATTTTGGGTAAAAACACACTCTCCAAGAGTTTCTCCGGGGGTCCCCTGGAGAGTAAGAGGTGGACTGGATAAAAATTCACCCCTTACACAGGCCGGTGACAACAAGCTGATCGCCGTAAATATGTGAGCATGTGTATCCTCGGTCCTCCTCCTCATGAGGATCTGAATCTTAAATTTCTGTTTCATGTTGCTCCAGAGTCACCTATCCCAAGAAAGGGGCTCTGTCCTAGTCACTCCTCTGGAACGACCCGCCCTCGCCCCACACCAGGCAGGATCCCCAAACCCCGGACAACGAGCTCACAATCGAAACCTACGAAGCCCCCAAGGAAGCATAATTAGGAATCATCAGATTTAATGAATAGCAGGGAGATCTTCTCTCCCAGGAACTTCGGATAGCAGGACAGTGGGACAGAGGCTATAAAAATAAGAATGTTTAAAATGACTAAAGACATGCAAGAAGGAATCACCGAAGTTAAAAATGACTAAAGGACACAAATCAGAAAGTGTTTGGGGGCGACTGTCGGGCGGTCTGGAATTCAAGAACTCGGACACAAAGAGATGAAGAGTGGGAGCTGCCTGTCTTACAGACCTTGGGCTCAACTGGATTTTTCTCCATATACTGCATTCCGTCAGGATCCTTTTTAATGTATGTTATTTTAAGGTAAGGATGAGTTGGAAACGTTTCAGTCCTTAGGGAGGAACAATATGTTTGTACGGTTAAAAAGTAGAGCAGAAATCCTCTTGGAATTGGCCAGTGATTGCAAGTCCTCACGGGACCATCTCTGTGCATTTGTACAATTTTGACATTTTTAAAACCATACTCATTTTTCTTTCATCACTTAAAACGTTTATTTATATTTGACCACAGTAGAGTCATTTATACATTAGGATCCTTTTTTTCCCACTCTGTGGATCAGTTGTGACATTGCTCCAATCCATTCACCTGCCTTTCTGAGGGTTTCAGAGGATAGGTAAGGAGGATTCTGTGAGGTAGAACTTCATAACAAACACAAGACTCGAGCTGGGAGAAGCTGGGCTCTACCGCTCACTGTGCCATCAACAGAGACGTGTGGTAGCTATCAACACCAACTTCTTTTCTTTTTTTTTGCAAAAATGAAGCTCTGTACCAGACAGGTAACATAAGTAGGTAAAGTAATAAACAAAATATGTGTGTGGACCACAGTCCACTGGTGTGTAATGCCCACCGGACTGGATTACTTTTTTTAAAAAATAGACTGTTTTTGTTTAGAGAAGTTTAAGGCTCACGGCAAAATGGAGGGGAAAGTACAGAGATGCCCCACACAGCCCTGCCCCCACTGCACGCCCAGCCTCCCTGGTTACCAACACCATCAGTGTCCTGAGCCAGAGCGGGGCATTTGTTAAAAGTGAAAAGTAAATCTACACGGATGCATCGTTATCACCCAAAGTCCACGGTTCCCATTAAGGTTCACTCCTGGTGGCGTCTGCTCCACGGGTTTGGACGAATCTGCAGTGGCACGTGTCCACTAGTATAGTACCACACGGGGTAGTTTTACTGTGCGACACATTCTCTCTGCTCCGTCAGTTCGTCCCTCCCTCCCCACCAGGCCCTGGCTACCACGGGTCTCTTCACCGTCTCCATAATTCTGCCTTTTCTCGATGTCAGATCATTGGAATCATACAGTATTTAGCCTTCTCCATGTCCTTTCATGGCTTGACAGCCTACACTTATTTATCATAGACTAATATTTGGTTGTCTGGATGTACCACAGTTATTTATCTATTCACCTACTGAGGGTCATTTTGGTTGCTTCCAAAGTTTTGGCAATTATGAATAAAACTGCTACACACGTCCACATGCAGGCGGTTGTGTGAACAGAAGTTTTTACTTCCTTTGGGTAAACACCGAGGATCATGGTCGCTAGATCCCATTTAGTTCTGTAAGACGCTTCCAAACGGTGTTCCCGAAGGGCGACAGCATGTGGCGTTCGCAGCAGCGACGCACGAGTGTTTCTGATGCTCCACCTCCCGTCGGGAGGCATTTGGTGCTGTCAGCGTTGTGGCCATGCAGGTAGGTGTGCCGTTTCACCTCACTGCCGCTTTAATTTGCGTTTCCCTGGTGACGTATGATGTCGACACCTTTTCATACGTCTATTTGTCATCTGTATACCTTCTCTGGTGAGGTGTCTGTGAAGGTTTGTGGCCCCTTTTCAAAAATCTAATCACTTGTTGTTGTTGTTTTTTATTGTCACGGGTTACTACTTCCCTGTCTGTGTTCCACGGGATCCAGTTCCTTGACATGTGCATTCCGGGTAACAGGTGTGTCCTGTGGGAAAGTGTGTGCGATGGTCAGATGACCTTGGGGAGCTGAAAAGTAAACAGAGCTAAACAGCTTCTCTTTAGCACAGTTTCTCAGACCCGGGACACCCTAATGTGTGGGGGGATGCTCAAGTCAGGAACTCGGTGGGCCAGGTTTATGGGACCGCCGCGTTTCCCAGGAACGTGAAAACAGCTAGGGGCACTGGAAGCAGGCAAACTACTTTTTGTATCTTTCAGTTCCATTGTTCTGCACTTAACCATATGGATACATTTCGATTTATGTGCTATTTCTGAGTGAATTTAGGTGGGTATAAATATAGGTTATGCCACTGTCTCAAAATTGTGCCCGTATGTACCAGAATATTCCCAAATTTGGAAACTTTCTGTTAAGAATATTAAGCATTCCTTAAGTCCAGCTGTTGTCCTGTTCCCTCCATGAAGATTTCCTTACTATTTATGGTCCACGTTGAGCTCTCTTTTCTAAACTGCCTTGACCCTCTAGCTCTTTCTATGCAGCTCACTCCCATATACGAGTCACCTTGTACAGTCTTCGTTATTCCACGTCCGATGATCTCCTCTCGCAATGCAGAGTTTGCTTCTTTGGGAATGTGCCTTATATTTGAGTGTCCTACACGCAGCTTTTCATTAAAACTGCCAAATACTAATATTCTTCTTTCCTAGGCTTGCCTTCCTTCCTTCCTCCCTCCGTCTTCCCCTCCCCCTCCCTTCTTCCCACCCGTCCTTCTTCTTCTCCCCTCTCTCCTTCCCACTTTTCCTTCTTTCCTTTTGATTAAATATATGTTAATGGAAAGCATGGCAGTTCTACACATTTTCCAAGCGGGTCACAGTGGTGCTAAATTACATCAGCCGGCTTCTTCTAATATGCACTCTGAGCTGTTTAAGCACACGAATGCACAGGTGTTCATAAGTACAAATTTTATGGCACCTTTAAATATGCTTTGTGGCAATCTTTCCAAAGACTCATAGGTTGTACATCTGCCAAAAAGCAGAGCAAAATGTATTTAATGATGACTAAATGCATTGTATTTTGACAGTGAAATAAACCATTTAAAAATATGATTGCAACAAGACAGACTTATAAACAGAGGTACAAATATTTAACATATCTTGGCCTGCCCTTGGAAGGTTTTGTGGTGTTAAGGGTTTGTAGGAGGATTTCTCAGTATTCTGATTACAATGCAGAGCAACCAAATATTTGTTAAAATCTGTCACGGGGGAAACCCAGGGCTTTCAATCTTCTAGCTAGCAACAACTGGGAGTTCTGCACAAATGAGTAACCTAGATACAGGAACAACCAAAGTACCTACATTGGAAATGATCCACACGATTGGGAAAAACTCTATACATGCTTTTACCAGGGATACTCACTTTTAAAAGAAATTGCAAAATGTACTGAATGACTGTTAAGGCAAGTGAATTTCTTGTCCTGACAGGTGTGGCTCAGTGGGTTGGGTATAGTCCCACAAAGCAAAAGGTTGCTGGTTCGATTCCCTGTCAGGGCATATGCCTGGGTTGGGGGTTCTATTCCCGGTCCGGGCACGTACAAGAGGCAGCTGATTGATGTTTGTCCCTCACATCGGTGTTTCTCTCCTCCTCTTGCTCCCTCCTTCTCCCTCTCTAAAAATAAATAAATAAAATATTTTCAAAAAACAAGTAAAGGTCACAAAAGCTGTTAAAGAAATAAAGAATTGCAGAATTTTACCCAGAGTGGGATAGATTGTGCTTTTGAAATTCTCGAAAATGAATTTCAAAAATGAAGGTGAAAATGAAGGTGAATACTGCTCTGATGTGATAGAACACACCGTATGTCGCATTTAATTAATAGTAAAAGCATTTTCTTAAAAATTCTGAGGTATGGCTGAAACAGTTGTCAGAGAAACTACAGAATTAACAGTCTCATCAGTTGCTACTACCACAGTTTGTTTAAAATAATTGTTCACAATTTTGTGTTGAAGGACAACTTCAAGTGTAATGATGTGCAAGATACATTTCCCCCCCGCAGAAGCTTTTCATTATTTTATTGAAAACATGATGTGTTTATCCTGGAGCAAGGCCGCTAATTAGGCACTGTACCCAAAACTAAACAGCAAGAAGCTGCCTTGCGCAAGGACATCCCTCAGTAGTTATGTGCATGCAAATACCTGAATAAAGGATTTGTTTATCGGCATTGAAGGGCTCTGTTGCGCCTGTTAGGATAATTAGGATGTGACCTCAAAGAACCACTTGTGAGCAGCTGGCAATGGAAGTTTCAGTCAGCCCCTCAGGTTGTGTGTGTATGATTTTCCACTGTCCTGCCTTCCTGCGCCGTGAGGCACACAATCCAGTCTACGGTGATGGGGATGTATGTGGTCAACCCTTCATTTCAGTAGGCAGTCCTGTGAGTTACCTTTTACTTTAGTTTATACGTGGGTCCCACAACAAGAGGACGTGGTTAGCGGGGCAGACACCCCATTTCTTTCCTAACATCACCTCTTGCGGAGTCACATTTGATTGGCAGTTACGACTGCTGAGATCTTATCTTTTGTTATTTTATGTTTTCTGGCACAAAACGCGTACTTCAACCCTGCAGAGCAGACATGAGGAGCAACTTCCTAGGAGACGAGGCTGTTGCTGACAGTGCTGTGGCTGGTTTGGTTAACCATTAAAGCAATGTCATTGTCAAAGTGGTGACGTGACCTTGCCATCTTCACAGTTTGGGTGAGTCGCCAAACAAATGGTGATGTACCAAAGAAAGTGAGGGGTAAAGAGATGAAGGGGCCATTAGAGGCGTCTTCCTGGACAAGATGGGTCACATGGACAAGGAAATCTGCTGTGGCTCAGCCACCTTGAAAACCACACACTCCAGACCCTCAGTGCTCATACCTGAAGAAGCTTGAGATGGGGCTGGGGTGGGGGTGGGGGGAAGAGAGAGAGAGAGAGAGAGAGACTGAGAGACTGACTGGTGTTCATCAGCTGTGTTACAAGGATTTATCACATTCATTCACAGATAACATATTTTATAAAAATAATCTAGGGACAGAACTTGCAAAAGGGGGTCTCTTTCTCTCTCTCTCACACACTGAGTTTTATAAAATATAAAGTAGCCTGCATATGTAAAGTATAGTT
>PVKM010053081.1:0-10104 GCA_004027735.1 Carollia perspicillata
GTTCCCAAGAGCAGCAGGGAAAGCAAGCCCCGACTCACAGGCACTTGTTATGTTTCTGTTTGTGTGACGGTTGCTATGGTCCTATTAGGCAAAGCCAGTCACATGGCCAGGGTTAGTGTTCATGTGGTTGGGACTACCCAAAGGCCTGGGGATATGGAGGAGAGTTATTAGGGGTATTTCTGCCAACAGTCCACCACAGATGGCATCCTCAGAGGAGGGGACAGTCCTCTTTCATCTTTGTTCAAGAATCTGGAGTGGCAGTGTTCCGGAGACAACTTGCAAGGCCCCAAGTCCCCTCCCTATTGTTTCCTTCTGCCAGCAGGAAACCTGGTGGTCCATCCTCATCTCTGTAGTGTCTGAGGTGATTCTGCATGTTAACTATGGGGTCTCGGTGACATAGGACTCTGACTCAAGTCGATGCTCTGGTTCTCCAGTGCGTAGCCACATGTAAGCTGTTAGTGGCTGCGGGATTAATAATGGGATGAAGGGAAGGAGTGAATGAAGAAAACTACTGATAGATAGCAGCACTTGTTTTTCTTTTTCTTTTATATTAAAGAGCAATGTCCCTGGTCTTGCCCTTTGGGTGCATTCCCACTGGTTTAAAAATGTCAGTATCTTGATACTGAGAATAGATAGAAAATGGGGAAGGGCATGGGAGGAGGGGAGGGGCCTTTGCCTAGCTCTGGGGAGCCCTGTTCACCTGGGACATCGGGATGCCATGCGCATGGTGCCCTCTGCGGCTGTGCAGTGTGGGCGGGCCATGCCACGTGGTAGATCTGTGCTGTGGTTTTCCTCCTGCCCCCTCGTATCACATTCCCTTTTCCCACACTGAGGGGAACTGTGTTTAAGCTTTCTGGGCTGTGTGTTTTAGGCCATAACTATAAATACAACACTTCCCAAGTGTTTTCCTGCTAAGGCATGGGTAGAGGGAAACTGTTTAAGGCTGGATATCCACTCACTGGCATGGCTTCTGAGCCTCCCCCACAGGGTGGTGGGTCTCAGAACACGCAGATCCATCCCAGCGAAGATCCCAGCTTGGTGCTGCTGCCTACAAGCTAAATCGTTTGAAGATTCACACAGTGCCGAAGCTCACAGCTGCTCTGCACTGCAGGCCCACATACAACGCTTTAAAAGTTAAGTGGGAAAAAAAATAGATATATACATTTTATATTAAAGTGTTAGTTTAACAATTGATGCCACAAACACACACAGACATAGATGTCAGTCACTGGCAGGGGCTGTGCTGCATTTTAAACATTTTCAAAGCCAATGAATAAAATAAGATGTCGTTGTCTGCCTTTGTCTGCAGTGTTATTAACTCGGCCCACCCCACTGCCTCCCGTCGGGAGACGAGATGTGTGGTTTTATTTAGACTTTCAGTGTCAGGGGTAGGTGCAGAAAATCAAAAGACCTGCAAAGTTTTCTTTTTTATTCTTGTACAGCTTCCTTCAGTCTTTCTTCTGTGAACTAAGAATTTCAATTAGAATCTTGGAAGTGACCATCTGAATGGAGATTACTTAAAACTCATAAATTATATAGATGTAATTTTTGAGACAGTCTATTTTAAATTGGCTTTTCCCCCCCTGGAGGTTGGTTTAATAATGTGTCACGTGTGTTAGCGGACTCTGAAGGGTCTGCTGGAATTAAACTGTGTGGTGTTGCCTCGCTCAGACGAGAGGACTCGTTTCTAAATCTTCTGTGACACATAAATATGCAAACCTACACCCTGGACCAGCTTACGAGGCTCGGGTTATGGTCAGTAAGAGCCACTTTCTGACATAAGTGATTTTCTAAGTTTTTGTGCTTTACTGTTTGTCCTCTCCCATAACTGGGGTTAGGAACTATGAGGGCGACCTCAGCGTCTGTTAACTTCCATGGGACTCAGTTTTCTCATCTGTTAAGTGAGGGGGTGGGACGATGGGATGCAAAGATTCCATGTGGTTTTGACATTCCGTGAGCCCAAGGTCTATTCTAGACAGCCCAGTGGCTAGGCCTCTGTAGACTTAGCTTTCAGGGCATGACTCCTAAAAATTCTCCACCTCCCTGCTTGTTCTCCAAGGTTGTCACAGCTGCTGAGGTCTAGGTCCTGCTAGTGAAAATGGTTCTAGGGACAAGAGTCTTGATCGAAGAGGAGCATCTTTCACTACTGGACTAGTGCCCTGTAAAATCCAGTCATTGCATTTTACTAGAGGCCATTGGCACAGTGGCCATAGGAGAAATTGTCAGGCCCTGGATGCTTTCCCTACAACATAGTTGTTTGGTAAAATTGCCTTTCTTTGTAGAAGTGTCTGTGTTTATAATAGGTCTCCTGCAGGCTACGGGGTGCCTTACTTGAGCAAATGTGTGTCTCTGATAAACCAGATTCTCGGTCAGAGTCAGTTTGTGTTTGTAGGACATTTAAACAACGGGAATACCGACAGCAACAACAATCTGGATGTGGCTTTTTTTATTATCTATTTTCTAGGTTCTTCCTGCATATCCTTCAGAATATGAATTTTTTCCCCCTGATTTTCAATGTATACCTGTTCCTTGGTATCCACAAGGGGCTGGTTCCAGAACCTCCAGCCACACCCAAATCCACAGACACTCAAGTCCCTTATACAAAACACCATCCTATTTGCATTTAACCCATACACAGGCTCACATTTAATTTAAATCATCTCTAGGTTACTTATAACAGCAAATAATGCAATTGCTTTGTGAAGAGTTATACTTCATTGTCTAGGGAATAATGATAAGAAGCAAAGTCTCTGCATATTCAGTACAGGCTCAGCCATCCAGGCCTAACTACACAATACATGTCAGCAACCAGGTAACATTTTAACAAGATATTTTCGACCTATGATTGGTTGAATCCATGGATGTGGAACCCAAGGATACAGAGGGCTATTGTACACTTTCATGGCAGGAAAGTTGGAATAGAGAAAAATCTCAAAAGACAAAATAAAACCATCCATAATCCTGTAACCTAGAGACAAACCACATTTCACATTTTGATATGGACTTTTCCAATTTCTGCCTTTCTTTCTCTTTTTTTTTTGATTTCCACCTTTCTCTCTTTAATGTGAGTACTTTCATTTTTATAAAAGTAGTGTATTGTACTTATCATGTGGTAAAATACTTTCCCATTTAATAATGTATTCTTCAACCCTAAATATTCCAGACCATAAGTTTACATGACTTCTTGTATTATAGGTTCTGTGTATTATAATTCTCTAAAGCATAATATTTCAGACCCCACATTATTTTCATAACCAGGAAAAAATTACTTGAATTATTTCCAGGGACATATAAATGGTTTAAAGAAACTATTATTATTTTTCCTCGTACCTTCTCTTATAAGCAGAGAGCTTGTTGATTAAAACCTCTGTGTCACTTCGCCATTTTCTAGCCAAGGGAGACTGAGTCTGAGTTAGGAAATCTAGGATATAGAAGATCCCAGAGTAGAAGCAGTGTCACTGTGTACAAGGCCAAGTCCTCCCACTGAGGAGATTTTATCACCTGTGGGTGTGGCCCCTGTAAGCTGTTACTGATCCCCTCGACTTGTATGGGTGTGGGTCCATGGATGTTACAGGAAGCAAATTTGTACAAGGCTGTCTCTGGTCTAGGCTTAGAAACTCATAAACTCCTTATAAATTTTTTTAAAAAACAACTCACATTTTGATTCGCTTAATCTAAAAGTGTATTATCTTTACATGTTCCTATCTTCTATTGTAATAAAGCAGTTTGGATCTGACAGTTATCTTCTGGAATGAAAACACGTTGTAATGAAGTGGCATTTTCCAAGTTTTAAGTGAAACCAGTGTTTGGATCGGCCTGTTTAAGTTAAATTGTTTCCTATTGCTTTTATTAGCAAGCGCGCTCCGTGTCATTTCTTGTTTCACTGCACTGTGCGTCGGGGTTTGTTTCAGAAGTGGCAGGAGGGAGACTTCTCAGCATTTTACCCTGCCCTGCAGGTGACACTTAGGCCTCTAACTGCTGACACCCTGGTGGTGACGTTTGTGTTTATCCAGTACTAGTAAAGCAAGGTGATCTCCCAGATGTCATAGGAAGAAGAAGCAATTTTTAGTGACTCGGATGGAAAATTTTATGTTAGCAGGAGAAAAAAGAATTGATATTTTAACAACTCAGAGAAATTAAAAGCCTCTTGCTTTCTGATACACACTACGGTCTGAATAGTTAATGTGACGTATCTGGCTTCCCATTTCTCAAGGATGGGTTTCCTCTGTGCGGCCCAGGGAATGACAGGGCATGAGGATGAATCAGTAGGTCTGCTTTCTACTAGAGCTCCTTCTACCGCCGCGGGAGAGGGGCTCGTGAAGGTCCTAAGTGGAACTAAGTGTACCAGGCTGTTGCTGGATCAGAGGTTGCAGCTGTATTCTTAAACATAAAAAAAAATTAGTTCATTTATGACATCTTCAAGGGTCCATCTGCGTGTGCTGAGCCGTCCAACTGAAGTGAAGAATGTTTTATGTCACTGAACTAACCACATGGGCTTAGGCACATTACTGAGGTGAGCAGGACCTACGTGTCACTCTCTGATTGTGTTTCTCCTGTGAAGGCCATGTGGTCACCATTCAGTTCCTGGCGACTTTTCCAGAGCTGCAGCCTCGTTTAGCCCCACTGTGTCTCTGGACTCCTACAGCCTCGGACTTGAATCTTGATTCTGCTTCTTACTAGCTTTAGGCCTTAAGCAAGTCACCACTAACCTGTCTGAGTCTCAGTTTCCCCTTCTGTTTTGGCTAATTTATGTGATGACCTGACTGGGCTAAGGGGTGCCCAGATAGTGGGTAAAACATTTCTGGGTGTGTCTGTGAGGGTGTTAGAATCAGTAGACCGAGTAAAGATGATAGCCCCCCTTACCAGGGTGGGTGGGTATCATGCAGTTCTGGAGGCTCGGAACAGGACAAAAAGGTGGAGGAAGGCTGAAGTCTCTGCCTGTTATTGGGCTGGCAAGTCTGTCTTCTCCTGCTGTTGGATGTTGGAGCTGCTGGTTCTCAGGCCTTTGGACTCCAGGATGTAACACCCACCACCCTCCGGGTTTACTGGGCTTTCAGGGCCCAGACTGAATGACACCACCGGCTTTCCTCTTTCCCTAGCTTATAGGTAGCAGGTCTGGGACTTCTCAGCTGCTGTAGTGGTGTGGGCTAATTCCTATAATGCACAGGTGGCAAACACAAGGCCCACGGGCCGAATCCGGCCTTCTACCTTGTGCTATCCTGCCCGGCACCTTGTTTCTGCCCAGTGGCAGGACCAAGCTCCTTGCCACTAGTGAAGGAGTAGTTACATTTATACAGTCCTAAAATTTCCTTCAGCCCTTTGAAGGCAACCGTGAGGCTGATGTGGCCCCTGGTGACAATGAGTTCAACACCCCTACTATAATGAATCTAAATACCTATCTAAATGTCTGTCTGTCTATCGTACTGGTTCTGGTTTTTTTTTTTTGGAGAACCCTGACTAATACACCTTCTGTGTAGTGGAAATGGCATTATTTACTTCCTAGGAATTTCTTGAGGATTAAATTAAATTATGTAATACACGTTAAAACCTCTATAAGACACTAACGAAATCAATCCGAGTGATGAGAGAGAAGTGATTGGGCTGGAGTGGGAGTAGGATGTGCTCAGGGAGGAGCCGATGTTCCATCTGTGCTTCGAAGGGTGCACGGCGTTGGCCCGGTGAAGACGGAGGGAAAGCGCTTACACTGGAGGCTTTTTGTTAGGAAGTCAGGCTTTGGAGTTGAAGATTCATTACCGAAATCCAAATCCACCCATTACTAGCTGGCCTGGGGCAAGTTCTTTAACCTCCCTATGCCTGGGTCTACTTGTCTGAAAAAGACATTTGTTGTCAAGATTAAGTGAAATATATTTCTTCAGTTTCTAGATAGGGTGCCTTGCTCAAGAAACATTAGCTGTCATTAACATTTGCGAGGCTTTACAGGGACAGAAAGGGAGACAGTCCTCCACATTCTCGGTTTTGCTGTGGGCCACAGAGAGGCCAAGTTCCCTTTCACCTCCCTCTGGAGAAACTGCGGTCTTGGGATTTATGATGCTTCTCCACCTACCCCTCCAGTTTGACTGGTGGGATTTCCAGATATTCGCTGGGCCGTGTTTCATTGGAAGAGTTTGCATCTCTTTCTGTTCTGCAGGGATGGGCTTTGCTTTTTCACATTTGCCCGCACCCCTTCACCCCCAGTTCCTGCCCCAGGCTCTTCTTTGGTGGAAGTCAGCTAGGCAGGACATGCCCCTCAGGCCAAGCCATTCTCCAGTTTTTCTATTTGTGACTGGGTGGTTTATTCTTTTCAAGGCAGTTTGTTTTTAATATTAAAAATATACTAATTGATTTTAGAGACAGGAGAAAGGGTTGGGGGTTTGTGAGGAAGAAAGATCATTTTGGTTGTTTCACCTATTTATGCATTCATTGATTGATTCTGGTACGTGCCCTGACGGGGGATCGAAGCTGCAACCTTGGTGTGTTGGGGTGATGCTCTAACCCACTGAGCCACCTGGCAAGAGCTCAAGGCAGTTTCTGATATCTAGAATTAAGCTGTCCAATACGGAAGCTATTCATGTGGCTGTGGATGGCACTTAAACATGATTAGTCTACTTTGAGATGTGCTATAAACATGAAATACACATCAGATTTTGATGAACTAGCGTGAAAATGTCTCATTAATAATTTTTATATTACATTTTAGGATGATATTTTAGACATAATGAGTTATGTAAAATACATAATTAAAATTTATTTTTCCCTTTCTTTACTTTTTAAACACTGGTTACTAAAAAAATGAATATTACATCGGTGGCTCAGATTCAAGGCTTCACTTCATTTTTTTTTCGTTTCTTTTTTTATTGTTGTTCAGCTACAGTGGTCTCCATTTTCCCACCACCACTTTTCCCGCCCCACCCACCTGCACCTCCCACCCACTATCCTTCCCTCCTTCAGCTTTGTCCGTGGGTCCTTTGTCCTTTAGAGTGCTAGTTTCAAAGTATGAGGAGACTAGGTGATTCCATTACCCTAGATCTAAGTCGTAGTCTTCAGTGCAGTTATTGATGAATTTATTAATTTGATCCCTTTTGGGTAATGCTCCTTCTTTGTTTTCTAGACTGGTTAAAATCCAAAATGTAGAAAGAATAAGGCTGCTTCTCTCCAATATGTTTGAGGAACTATACACTGCCATCAAGTATACTGCAATTCAGTTCTGGCACTCGCCACCTGGAATTAGCACAGACCCCACAAGTTCAAGGGCACAGTTCACAGTGTCCTCACTTCAGACCCGCTGGCTACTCACCTTTGGGTTTTTATGACCTTCCTCAGGTTTAATGATTCAATGGAAAAGTAACAGAATTCAAAGAAAGTTTTATCATTAAGATACAGGTTTATTATGAAGGATGCAAGTCAGAAACAGACAAGACACAATGGTATGTGTATTTGGGGGGCATTTGAGAGTCCCCAAACTGAAGCTTCCATGTTCTCTTCTTGTGGGGTCAGGGCGTGTCACCCTCTTGTCACATCAGTGTGTTCACCAACCCACTGCACTTTGGTGGCCAGAGTTTTTGCTGGGATTTCATTATGTGGGTATGGATGGCTGAATCACTGGCTATGTGAGTGAACTCAAACTCCGGCCCACCTCTGACTGCAGGTCGGGTTGGCTCATACCTCCAGCCCTCTAATCACATGGTTGACCTTGTGACTAAGCCCCATCCTGAAGTTATCTAGGGACCCACCTAGGGTCACCTAATTTACATAAACTCAGTTGTGATGCTGGGGTTCATGAATAACAGAAGCATCGTGATTACTCATGCCTTTGAGTATGAGTTAATAGAGATGCCTTTGTTATGTGAGTAAAGCTGCCTTGGGAAATTCCAGGAGTTTTAGAAGCTGTGTGTCAGGAGCCCATCTCAAGCACCAGACATGTTGTTTGGCATACAGCAGACTGAAAAGTCCAGTGTTCAGAGGGGAAAGAGACTGCTTCAACATTCAACCTGCATTTATCGAGCTGCCAGGACTTGTTCTAGAAACTTGAAATATATTATGAGCACCAAACATCCCTGCCCTCTTGCAACTTATATTCCAGTAGGGGCAAAGACAAACAATAAACAAACAACCACCCTAATAAATAAGTCAAATAGAGAAGATATTAGAAGGTGGTGCAATGGGAGAAAGCAGAAATAAAGCAGGGATTGCCAGGCTGGTGTGGTGGCTGGCAGTGGCAAGGATAAGTTGTAATGTATAGCCTGGTGGTCAGAGACAGCCTTGAGAGAAAGAGAGGCATCGAATCGAAGATATGAAGGAAGTGGGGGTGTGAGCCCTGCAGAAGTGTTGAGGGAGAATGTTCCTGACCAAGCCAGTGCAAAGGCCTGGGAGCAGAAGTGCTCCTGGGATGGTCGGGGAACAATCAGAAGGCCAGTGTGAGCAGAGTAGCAACAGCGATCAAGATACAGGGGAGGAGAGAAGTAGAGGTAGCGGGAGCCAACCAGATTACGTAGGTAGGGCCTAGCAAACATTGAGTGGCCTCTGGACTTTATGCTCAGTGAACTCTTCCACTGGAGAATTTTGAGTAGAGGAGTAACATGAACTGATTTCTTTTGAAATAGATTCACTCAGGCCGCTGTGGTAAAAACTGACCATAGGCAGCAAGGACAGAAGAACGGGGACTTGCTTTGAGGCGATTGTCATCATCCAGGCAGGAGATGATAGTTAGTCGGAATAGGGTATCAGATCTAAGAGGAGGTGGTAACAGTGGTCAGATTCCAAATACGTTTTGCAGATAGAATTAATAGGATTCCCTCAAAACGTGGAGAGTGAGGGGCTGAGTTGTTGAGGGGAGACTGGGCGCTGGATGTCTTCTAGGCCGTGGAAAGGAGTCTGGAGTTCATCCTGAGAGCCGTGTGAAGCCAGTGAATAGTGTAAGCAGAGGCACTCCCTGGGGGCGTTCGTGCTGTGCAGCCATCGCTCCGGAGGGCCTGTGGAGGAAGGAAGGGAAAGGGGGAGAGAGTGGAGGGTCCCGGGGCTGGGGTCAGCATTTAAACTCCCCGGAGCTGTTAAGTGCTCATACCTTGGAGGACCCAACCCAGTTTGTGTTGAGCAAATTGAAACACCCCTCACCTGCTCTATTAAATAGCAACTTTCACTGTTAAAGGAGTTTTGTTAATTTTTTACTTTTGAAGTTATTTGGCTGGGGTTACACATTTCATTCACGAATGACTTTGATTTCTCAGCAATCATTATGCATACTCAAGATAGGTGAGGACCATCTAAGAATGCGAAGCTACCTCTGCAGATGCACATTTTAATACTTTATGAAATTGATATAATGGTACATTTTATAGATAAATCAACACGTAATATCAAGTACACAGTTTTCTTTTTGCATTTTTGAGCACATGCTTTTTTTCCCTTACAGGTCTTAAAGATTTTTATAGGCCCCTAAAGAGCTTACAGGCTCATAAACCTAATGGATTAAATGACCCTGGATGCCAGGGTAACGGACAGGAAGCCGTATCATCTAAGGGGGACCTTTGAAAAGGATCTGGTTCCCACTGGCTTCATGAAAGCAGGATTTCAGGGGACTCCAAGTATAGACAGTGTCCTAGCTTTTGTTATATAATTTCTACATTGTTTTAAAAAAACAAAAGTCACCTTGTGTCTCTTGGACACACTGATGTTAGATTTGCTAGAACGAGCGGATGAGGCTGATCCTTGACTCAGTTTGCTATCATAGGGCCTGTTCATGTCACTGTGGAACTGTTTCCCACCCCGATTCAGTGAGGGTGTCTAGAGAATTATTAACAGTCTTCAAAAGATACAAAGCATTGATTTTGTTTTTACCACTCTTGATAATAGATTCCCTTTTTATTTTCCGGGTAACCTGGTGTTGGTTGTATTGCAAGTATTGAATTCAAAGAGATCTCTAGTCCTAGCTATGTTTTATGGGGCCAGGTGTTAACTGGGGGAGTAAATGATTCTAAGGGGACACTGCCTATTTTAACTTTGAAATCTCTTGCAGTTATTGTAAAAACAGGGCAAAAGGTTTTACAAGGAATCTGGGAAGAAATGCCTTTCCCCATTCATCTGAATAAGTGCCTCTGTGATGAAATG
>PVKM010053082.1:0-10107 GCA_004027735.1 Carollia perspicillata
ATCAGCAGACAGCATCCATAGGAAACCATGATGTAGGCTGTACATCACGTAGATGGATATGAGCACAAGATCTATTTGAAGTATAACAGGAGTCCACAGAAAGTTATGTGGCAGATGTACTAACATTTAGATGTTTTCTTAGTGTTAAACACATAAAGGTGAGTACCAAAAAAATGTTGCCTACAGTAGTATGATGTTTCCAAAATTATACTGATGAATTTCAGACCCAATTTAATTAGTACTTTAGCTACATTTTGCTTTTTGTTTGGAAATTTTGCCATGCCTGAGGTTTTCCACCCAACACACATAATGACAGACCTCAGTGTTTTGTTTTCTGTATGTCATACACCTGTGACAGTGTCTCTTGAAAGTAGTTCTAGTCTTAATCTCCAGGGAGCCAGTTGAGTCACTTGACACTCCAAAGAAACACATGGCACTAATGTGATCACAAAACAAGCGTTTGTACTCAGCTCTTCCTTCTGAAACCTGGGACCCTTGGTAACTTCCTAGGAATCTGTGGAAAAGCTGTGCCTAATGCAGCTGAATATTAATGAAAATGTCATAGGTGACAAGCCAAGTGCCCTGAGAACCTTTCAGGGAAGTCTAATTGGAAAAAAAGCACCGAGTTAATGCAACTTTTAAAAAGTCAGCTCACATCCACATTGAGAGAACAAAACAGAAGAAATCTGGTACTTGCCAACATTCTAGGAACAGATTGCTATCAAGTTTACTTTACTGAACAAGGTTAAGAGATCGAAATGTTTGCCAGCTGTCTCCACACATTCTCAGGATGTGTGTTTTGGGAAAGGCCATAATAAAGCTCCTTCCTGAACTATAAACACCAAATCCAGCTTCCCCTCTAACGAGTTTGCTCATTCAGCCATGACTATTCTCAGGTAGATTAGGTCATTACTGTGATCCCATGTGGGCAGCATTGCAGCGATTGCCATTTGTGTGTGTTGTTGTGTGGGGAAAATTTCAAGAGTAGTGGGTGACTTTTCTGGTCAGAAGCAGTTTGTTAGGTATTGGAATCCTGCTGGGTCTGTCAGTTGTGTACCTAGGGTCATGGCTTGTAGAATAAGAAGGGAGTGGTGGAGAACCAGCTACTCTACATTCTTATACTTCTGAGCTACTGAGGTTTCCTTCGGTTTTGTCTTAATGTTTAAGGTATCTGTAGTTTTCTGATAAGAATAAATTTTAAAGATTATGGTGGTGTTCCAATCTGCAGCAATGCCCAGGCAGCCCCCTAGTGTTAACTGACTGACTGCTGGACAACATCTTTACAAAGCTCCACGCAGAAATTCATGGAGAAGCAGCTAGACAGGTACAAATTCTCTGTAGCCTTAGACAGGGGGTAGGTACCCCAAAACAACTGTCAAAACCTGTCAGAGGTGACATTGTGCACAAAACGTCTGTAGAGCCCAAATCTTAACATGTCAAGGGCCAGCCTATATCCCAGGCCAGTCTATGCAGTCATTGGGACAGTCCCAGAGTCTCACACTAGATTTCACTCTGTCCCAATTCCAGTGGAATCCGAGTATCCATTCTCTCCATCTCCAGCTGCTAAATGAAGGTGTACAAAGTCAGTGCTCGCATATTTGTTGGAATATTAGTTTAAATGACATGTTCTTTGATTTCACAGCAAGTCAAGCATCTTGCCTTTGGCTACAGTTTTCATGGAACTCTCTTCCTAAGGTGTTTGGGTAGCAGTCAGCTTCGTTGTCCTTTCTGACCTTCACAGACACGTACCCACTATCACACTTTATAGCACCATTTTTATACAAAATGGCACATGTGATTAAGCTGTTCCAGCTGTTTTTCTACTACTTATCATGCAACAAACCTACACCCTCATGTCAGAGTTTGTGATACGACTTTTTTCATGAATTCCCATAAGGGAATTCACAGGGTCACAATCTCACATTTTGTTGACCCACACAGGGTCACAAAAATTCACATTTTTCACAGGGTCACAATCTAACAACGCCTCTAGACCCTGACTTGATTACATTCAGTTGCCATGTCTGCAGTTCTGCCAAATATGACTAAATTGTCTCCTGATAAGGAATATTAGTATGCTTGTACTGTCAAAATATAGTGCATTGTTGGTGGGTGTAAACAATATACTTATAAACTTACAGTTTTGTAACTTTGAATTTTGAGGTCAGGTTGTGGGCTGGATAGTTTTCTCCTGAGGACCCTTTCCTTGTCTTGCAGGTGAGTTTATTTAAACTTCTTGTTCCCAGGTGTTTCCTTTGTGCTTCTCTATGACCTGACCTTTTGGTACAGGCTGCACTTTTATTGGTTAGGAACCCCCCCAAATTAATTCACTTAACATTATTCCACTAAAAACTATCAATCTGAATACAGGCACACTGTGAGAGGTAAAGGGCCTTTTGACTTCAAATTGTGAATTTGAAAACCACATTTTGGCTCTTCATACATGCCACAGCTTTGCTGAAGAGACTTACACAGAAATGAGGCTGCAAGTAGGAAGATATGCATGTGTAATATTTTCATGTGTTTCATAGCTACAGCCAAATTTGAACCAAAACTGCTTTCCCGATGACATCGCCACCAGCAGTCTCTGATGGTGGTTGCTTTTTGAAACAAGACTCACTTGCAATTTATAATTGTTTCAGACTCAGTCCTCATGGTGTCAAGTTGTCCAATGCTATCACAATTGTCATTGATGTGCATGATTTTTTTACCAATATTTTGTGTCAGATGTCAGCCATTTACCAGTGATGTGGATTTTTTATTTTACAAGTCATGTGATCAGATACTGTCCCTGGAAAAGGCTATATATCTCCCTTTAATCTCCAAGTATTTGTCCCTTTACTAATTCTGACATTTCTACAGTTGAAGGCATTAAAATTTGATTAAATAAAAAAAAATCAGTGCCTTTTTAAAAGAATCGAGGTGATTCCTATCATGTGTGTTTTCTGTATACTGTCGTTAAATGGCACAGGCATAAAATCCTCCAGAAGTAGTCCTTTCATGTCAGGGGAAACCAGGGCTCAGTAGCTTAGAGGGAATGTGTCATTGCTGGACTTTTGGTGGTTTTCAGTACTGGCCTGAAGGAAATAGAGAAGATTTGACAAAATTAAATCTGTGGGTTTCCATCCATGCATTTGGGTTATTTGTTGTGGAGTCACTGGGAAAATGCTCTTTCCACAGACTATTCATACTTTGGAACAAGGGAGGCATCTTGCTCCTAAGCTGAAAAAATGCCTTGAAAAGAATAATCACGTAACTCCTTTTCACCAACTACCTCCAGACAGCTCATTTAAATGTCAGCAGTTGTTTCCGTTTGGGCACCCTGTCTTTATACATGTGTCCCTGAAGAACTCTGAGTTCCTGCAGGAGCTCCACATTGTCATTCTTTCTGTGGTTTTTGGTGATGTTCACATTGAGTCTCTTTGTGTTTAACTAAATATGAAGGTGACATCTGATTGTCACCTTGTGGATCCTGTAGAATGCATAACATAGAGTATATTCATAATGTCCGTGGTAGCAGCCTAACCCTGTCAAAACATTTTCAAAATGACAACCCAGCTCTTCATTTTTCTGCTATTTAGTACAGTACGAAATATCCTAGACCAGCTTTTTACTATGTGAGCATTGGCCACGTCCTTGGTACCACGTGACTTTCCCCACCACCAAGTTGTGTCCTGGGAATATTCTCTGTCTCTCTGAGGCTCTGTTTGCTTATATAGAAAGTGGGTGTTAGAAAGCAAACCTTGTATTATTTTGATAGCAGCAACTGGATCAGCCATGGCAAGTGCTTACCTAGTACCTGGTCTTGCAGTATATATTGCTGGACCTTCTGTGAATTTTTATCTAAATAAATTTTCACTTACCTGTGAAAAGCCCTCTGCCTTCTTCCTCACTGACTTGTGGGCCCTGTGATGTTGAAAAAGAGGTATAATGCAATTTTTAAAGGAATTTGAGATGGTTTTCATCTGGTTTTAACTTTTGACCTTTGTGGCCAGATAAAAGATCTATGAGGGCAGTAGATAAGTACAATGCCCACGGAGATAACTGGTACTATTTCAAATGAAGTTCACTCATTTAACTATGTATGATACATTGGGTGCGTAGTGACCATTCAAAGTCAGACAGCTTCGTGACATTCTGGCAGGTGGGAGTCTATTCATGAATCTGTTGGGATGTCTGACATGTCATTATTCAAGGATGGGCAAAGCACAGATGCCATGAGTTGCATGTCCCACTGCGTGTCACCTGTCCCCTTTGCATAGGAACCCAGAGTGGCACCCAGTGTGAACTTCTGCATGTCTCTTGTCTCCCAGCATGGCATCCTGAGGGATCCACTACATACTTAAGTACTAGATTATAGACAAAGCCAGCAAGGTGCCAACAGAATTATGCAACAGAGCTTCATTCTATGCATGTGAGCCCACTCAAGGCTATGGGAACAGTTCATCTGGTCCAGTCTCAAGGGTATGAGATCAACAAATGAGAACACTTCAGGCCTGTTCTCAAGGTTATGGGAAACTACTTCCCTTAGTTGTCCAAACACCTCTGTGAGGAGCCAGTGTGCCTCCAATTACCCCACATCTAGCATAACAAAACACCAGGAGGCTTAACCATACCTGAGATCAGTTGGGAAGGAGAGACTATAGGCAGGAATGGAGTCAGCTGGGAGGCAAAATGTGGTGAGTGGATCTAGAATTATGTGTGTAGCAGGGAATGGTGGGGTGCTAACTTCCACTGGAAGGCAAGCAGATGTGAGTAAGAGAGAAGCAGGGCTGCCAGTAGTTCAAAATGTGGAGAGGTGGGCGAGGCTGGTATTTATGTTTATTTTTGGATAGGATGTAAGAGTAGGTCCTGTGTCTGTTGAATATGTATATTGCATTTTTCCAGGATGAGCTGTTGAAAAGCCTATAAACTACGAAGTGTATATGTTTACCCTCTCTGTCATACTTTAGTTGTTCACATAAGAGGGTTTAATCCTGGGCACTCTGTACTGTCCTCATGTCTTAGGTGTCTGTTTTGTTCCAATACCTTTCTGTTTTGATTATTGTAGCTTTACAGTATTGTGTGAGAACATGGGGAGTAAGATCTATAACTCTGCTGCTGCGGTCCGGCCGCGGCAGAGTCCAGGGATCCGAAGGTCGCAAGGGGGTAAGGCGTTGGCGGTGAGAGACAGAATAACGACACGACTCAAAGGACAGTGAAATTCTGCTCCGCTTTATTGTGTAGCCAGTAATGTTTTATACTTTCATTTTTGGCAAAGGTCGACATTTGCGGTTACAGTTGATTATAGGAGCGGAAAACCCAAAACCCGGATATAAATTTCATTAATCTAACAACCCTTATAAATATTATCACGGAAAAGAACGTATTGGCCTTAAGGGTGATAAACAATTTAATTATATAAGCCAGGTTTAACAATGACTATATTCTGAGTTAACTTTCCTTATAACAATGATTCAATTTTTCTTCATGAGTTTAGTAAGTTCTTTTTCCACATGGTTAGTCTACTCCGGACATCTTTTGTACCTTGTGATAAATTGTCTAAGGATATGGTACAGGAGCGGGGGGTATTTCAAATAATTCTGCTTGTTGTAATTAATCTATGATGTCTTTAATTGGAACAGTTAGGGAAAGTTTCTTACTCAGATTTATTAGTTATTGAAACATCCTGGACAAGCACTAGTGGGCAGAGAGGAACTCTGCATTACTTCAGAATTTCTCTCATCATTTTTATTAAACATTAACTTACTCTGAGCTGTGTTTTTGTACATTTCTCATGTTAGTCAGACTCAGAATGAAAAACAAAAACTGTTCTTAGTACTAATGTTCCAGTAATAGTGATTAAACCCACTCCCACATTATGTCCTCTCCCTAGGCTAATTTCTCCACTTGGGGGGTTGGAGTGGGGAGATTTCTTAATAACTCTTCTTTCTGTGTATCCTTAAATAACTCACTAGTGGGAAAGTTCGTGGGACCTTTTTCTGACTGTGTTGTGGTCTCAATAAATTCCCAAGTTATGTCCTTGGGAGGGTTAGCCTCTGGTCCTTCCCTTAGAACCAAGTGAATCAGCAAGCAAAGCAATGAGCTACTAATTAGAATAGTAGCTATGATTATTAATATAATATATCCTAATTTCTCCTTGTGACTTATGCCACGTCCTTTCCTTGAGGGATGGTCTCTCTTGAGCCCATCCCTCCACCACCTCTGGATTCTTGCCAGACGATCTGGCTTGGTGAGGACGTGGCACTCTACTCTTTCTTCCCTAAATTTATTTGCTTCTTTAAGGTATTTGTTGTTCTGTATACATTTTAAGATTTTCATTTCTTTTTTTATTTTAGTTTTTTTAAATCTTTTTTTAAAGATGTTTTTAATTTATTTATCTGTAGAGGATAAGGGAAGAAGAGAGGGAAACATCAATTTATGGTTGCCTCTCATGCATCCCCTGCTGGGAACTGGCCTGCAACCCAGGTATGTGCCCTGACTGGGAATCGAACCATGGCTGTTTGGTTTACGGGCCCATGCTCAATCCAATGAGCTACACCAGCTAGGGCAGATTTTCATTTCTGAGAAGAATGTGCATAGTAGTTTGATAGGTTTTCAGGTGAACCAATTAATTGCTTTGGGAGATATTCCAAGTATAACAAGTTAATATTTCCAATATATAGGAATGATTTGTCTTTCCATTTTTTGGTGTTATTTTCAGTTTCTTCAATGTCCTATAATCTTGAGAGTACAGATCTTTAACTTCTTTTTGATGTCAATTCAAAGGCATTTGTCTATTTTTCCTGTAATTGTCAATGGGATTACTTTCTTTACCTCTTCTTCCTGTGTTTATGATTGTATATGAATGTGACAGAGTTTTTTACAGTTTGCATTTTGTTTTTACTGAATTACTTTATTAATTTGACTTTCTTGAAATCTTTCAGAAATTCTAAATAGAGTATCATATTACCTGTTAATAGTGACAGTTTTCATTCTTTTTTATCTAGATGTATTTTATTTATTTTCCCCCCTCTGATTGCTAGTTTAATTATTCCAATCTATTTCAAATGATAGTAATGAAAGTGGCCATTCTTTATGTTTTTCATTTTAAAGGGAACACTTTCTGTATTTCACAATTGAGTATACACTTAATTTTGAGTTTGACATATATACTCTTTGTCAAGCTGAGATTTTTTCCTTCTCTAAGTGTTCTTGGAAATATTTTTATCAGTAATGCATATAGTCTTCTATTTCTTTTCTTGTATCTCCTGAATATTCATATGATTTTTGATGTGAATAACATCAATTGTTTCATGGCTATTGAGCCATTCTTACATCCCTGGTATAATTCACACTTGATCAGGATGTATAATTATTTTAATATATCATTCAGTTTGGTTTGGTATAAGTTTTTGAGAGTTTCAATGTGTACATTTATCAAGAATATAGGCCTGTAAGGCTCCCTCTCTTTATTTTGTTTTTTGTTTTTGTAGTATCTTGCCTTAATTTGGGTATCCGAGTAATACTGGCCTCATAAAGTAAATTTGTAACTGTACTTCATCAATTTATGGATTAGTTGAGAAGTATATGTACTTCACTTTTAAAATATTTTTAGAATTGCCATGTAAATCTATCTGGGCCTGAGCTTTTCTTTTTGGGTTTTTTAACTACTGACTCAAATGTATTGCTAGTAATAGGTATGTTCAGATATGTAATGTGTCATGATTTAGCCTTCAATGGGAGTATGATTTAAAATGTTTCCATTTTATTAGATGGTCAAATTTGTTGTCTATAATTGTTGGTGGTATTCTTTAAAAGTTCTCTGTGTTTTTGTAGTATTGATTGTTTCTCTGTTTTCTGGTTGTACTCATTTTTTTCTCTCTTTACTACTTGATAGGTTTTATTAGAGGCTTTTCAAACTTATTTGCCATTTCAAAGAAGGAGCCTTTCATTTCCTTAGTCTTTACATTGGTTCTCTTCTTTCTTTAATATGGCCTAGATGTTTGTGGGGTTTTTCTCAACTTACTTTTTGTTTTGTTACTTCTTTTTCTAATATTTTTAGAAACTGAAATAATTTTATTGAATTTTTTTTGCTGTTTAGTTAAAACTGTATGGTTATAGTCTTGTCTTATAAGAGCTTTTCATAAATGCAGATTGTCTTAGAACATAATTGCATTTTTATTTGTCTCAGTGTAGTTGTGGGTTTTCTGTTTCTTTTAATATTTTTAAAGATTTTATTCATTTGTATTTTTAAACTGGGGGAACTTAGTGAGAAAGTGAGGGAGAGAACATCAACTGGTGGTTGCTTTGCATACGCCCCCTACTGGGAACCTGGCCTGAATTCCAGGCATGTGCTGTGACTGGGAATCAAACCAGCAAAATTTTGGTTCACAGGCTGGTGCTAAATCCACTGAGCACCACCAACCAGGGCTGTTGGTTTTAATCTTTGATTGATTGATTGATTGGTAGTATTTTGAATAAATTCCAAATGTATATTATTTGATTTTGCTTACTTACCTATATTTGATTTCCAGTTTCTTACCATTGTGGTCAGGAAATATGGTTACTAGGGTGCTGGCTGGTATGGCTTAGTGGATTGGACACTGGTCTGCAAACCCATGGTCACCAGACAGATTTATAGGCCTATCCTGTTGAAAAATTTCCAGTCCAAATTTCTCAAAAAAAAAAAAACCTAGCAAACCAAATTTAATAATATTTTTACAGGATTATGTACCCTGATCATTTGTGAGTTAGGTTTAGGGCTAGGGTTGGGTTTAGGGCTGGGGTAGGGTTATGGTTAGGCCTAGGGTTAGGGCTAGGGTCAGGGCTGAGTTTAGGGCTAGGGTTAGTGCTAGGGTTAGGTTTAGGTCTAGGGTGAAGGTTAGGGTCAGCGTTAGGTTTAGCATTAGGGTTAGGGTGAGGGTGAGGGCTAGGGCTAGGTTTAGAGTTAGGGTTAGGGCTAGGGGTAGGGTTAGGCCTAGGTCTAGGGCTAGGGTTAGGATTAGAGTTAGGGTTAGGGTCAGGGTTAGGGTTACGGTTAAGGCTAGGGTTAGGGCGAGGGCTAGGGATATGTTTAGGTTTTGGGTTAGGGAGGGGTAAGGTTAGAGTTAGGGTTAGCTTTAGGGTTAGCCTTAGCGTTCTTGTTACACCTGTGGTTAGTTTATGGTTACAGATAACACTAGAGTTAGGGTTAGGGTTAGGTTTAGGGTTATGCCTGGGTCTAGGGTTAGGTTTAGGGTTAGTGTTAGGGTCTGGGTTTGGTGTAGGGTTAGGGCCAGGGTTAGGGTTAGGGTTTGGGTTATCTATAAGAGAAAATTTCAGAGGCAAAGACCTCTTTTTAATTTTTTATATGAATTTCATTGATTTATGGATTAATTGAGGATAGATACTAATCATTTTTTATTCATTCATTAGAATTCCCCTGTAAATCCCTGTGGGCCTGGATTTTTTTTTTTTTTTGGTGTTTTAATTACTGATTCAAATATATTGCTAGTAATAGGTTTGTTCAGATAATGCCATATGATGTCATTTAGCCATCAAAAACTTAGGATTTACAAATTTTCTATATTATTAAATGGTCAGATTTGTTTCATATGACTGTTGATGGTGTTCTTTAAAAATTCTTTGTGTTTTTGTAGTGTTGATTGTTGGTCTCTTTTTTTCTGGTTAATTAATTAATTTATTATATAAGGATATTTTCTTGATTATGCCATTACAGTTGTCCCATTTTTTATCTCTCTTTACTGCTTGATGGGTCCCATTAGAGTCTTTTCAAATGTATTTACCATTTCAAAGATGGAGCCTTTAGTTTTATTAGTCTTTACATTGGTTCTCTTCTTTCTTTGTTACGTCACTGATCTTTGTGTAATTTTTATTTCAACATACTTTTGGTTAGTTACCCCTTTATCTAATGTATTTAAAAACTCCAATGATTTCACTGAATTTTTTTTGCTCTTTAGTTAGAACTGTATTATTATAGGCTCCTTTTATAAGAGCTTCTGATAAATGCAGTTTTCTAAGACCATATTTGAACTTTTATTTGTCTGAGTGTAGTTGCGGGTTTTCTATTTGCTTTAATTTTTTAAAAGATTTAATTTATTTCTTTATTTTAGACCAGAGGAAGGG
>PVKM010053083.1:0-10092 GCA_004027735.1 Carollia perspicillata
AATAATCAATTCTAAATATCTACTTGTCAAATGATAAGGTGGTATACCTAAAAAGTGCACTAATAAGCAAAAGAATTAATTGGAATCTAAAAATTGCTTCAAGTAATTATAAAGGTGCCTAATCGGAGTATACTTTCTGTATTCAGTAACTAAGGTTCAATAAAAAATAGCATGACAAAAAAGTTGTTGTTTTTTTAAAAGTTGAAAAATCTTAAAACTTTAAATGTCAATATTTTCCCATGTTCCAAGACTTTTGTTCACAGTATTCTAGCAAGAATAAAAATTTTGGAAGTCCTGACAGGTCTTACATTTTATGGATTAAAATAACTTTTTTCAGAAGAATGTGAGAATCAATAAAATGATCCACTTATGTAATACAGATGTTAACTTGATTAGCTTTATATTATTGATTTCTAATGTTTATCTTGAAGACCATTAACAAGTTTCAAGAAGGAAATTATACATAAATATATTTTTTAACTAGTACAGAATATACAGGTTTGAAGAAAGCAATCTTTGGCACAAATTTTTAATAAGAAAACTTACTCTGTGCCCCTTTATGGAAGAAAAGAAGCTTATCTAATTGCAGTGTAATCTCTCCCATGAGCTTTTTGGGGAATTTCTGAATATTCTTTTGGACCTATTGAAGTGGATGTCTCTTTTATTACAAAGTGTGATCATAATTTCAAGTTTTTATGAAACAGAGAAAATTCTGAGAAAATTATGTATTCTTCTCCAGAGAAATTTAGACATTTCAATGAAATGTTTGTTTTCGTAGATGTTCTTGGCCAAAGAAATTGTTCAGGGGGCAGATGAACTAATCTATGCTGAAATGGAAAGTGCTTGGTCTTCAGTAATCGACCTTAATCTAGTGTGAGGAAAACATGTTCTCCTCTCCTCGAAAAAGTAAAGTGTTATTGTACAGAGAACAACATGGTCATAAACACACTGCTGCCGAACATATTTGAATGAGACTTCAGAAGGCACAGTGAAAACAAAAGCACGAAATCAGCTTTCAAAGCTAAACTCCGCTGGTCACACTGATGGCAACCAAGGCCCTTTCTGCTTGGAAATAGCTGGCAGCACCAGGACATTATGTGTGCAGCTAATTTTGTGGCTAAACTTACACTTAGATATTGGTTAAAATAAAATGGGGAGTGGGAAGGTCACTCTTTAACTGTACCCTCATTGATGTATATGTGGATTCAACAGAAGAAACTCATACTTTAAGGTCAATCACTTGTAAAACCACAGGAGTGCCACCCCAAACCTCACCACTTAGTATTGGCCTCAGAAGCCTGGTTTTGAATAACAAACTGGCAACTGGTAAATTGGGTTTCATGCTTACCATCTTCTGCTTCTGATCAAAACAGAGCATGCGTTTAAATGGTAAGAGATGAACTTGTTGAATAAATAGTCTCAGAAGAGTATTTTCTTTTCTGGGAATACGTCCAATGATTACCCAAGATAGCCTCGAAACTGTTTGTGAAAATATCCTTCAGCCAATCACTGAGCAAAATTTTACCTACATAATTCAGTAATCTAGAATTTTAGGTTACTCTTCCTTGGTAAAATATGTGGAGAATTATAGAGGGAAAAATATTGTAAAGAAGGAAATCTTAAGACTCAGCAGAATTGTGGAATAAAAGGTAAGTAACAGGCCAAAACATACATATAGGTCAGTGCCTCCACACAGGAATACTACCACAGGAAGCCAAGGAAGATGTTATACCACCAAAGCTTTTAAAATTTTTGTAATGATAATTTGATTTCACAACTAGAAGGCAGTAATGTGATGGTAGCATTTAATGTAAAAATATGCTACTTACTTTGAAAGCAAAAAATTATATCAATAGCATTTATTTTAAAATTATACTAATAACCACTAAAAACCTGGCTCACTTTTCTCAAAATTACGTTTCCTAAAAGTCTCCAATAAGAAACATAATCTGTAATAATAGATTATGACATTATGTCACATGATTATTCCTCATAGCAGTGTGAAACTGTATCTTAGCATAAATACTTAATTTTTAACTTTCTCTTTGCAATAGAAAATAGATAATAGTGTTTTATCCAACTCCAGGTACATAACAGGTTGTTGAGAAATTTTATATTGTTAATTGGTAGATATTTTTTCAATTTATGCCAAATGAAATTTCAGGTTCTAAAATCTCTCTCTACAGAATAACTCCTGAGTCTCTTGGGGAGACCAGTGTATATTCAGTGCTAATGAGAAAAAATGCATTCTTTCCTCTGAATGAAAACATCAAGGGAGAGCCTCGTAAAATCTTCATTAAAGCAAACTGTTTAACTGTATGAAAACTCCACTAAAAAAAAAATCAGTGCATGAAAAGTTTCACCTCTTTATTTTTGATTTGAATAGATATGAAGCCCCACTTCTTTCCTCCTTTGAGTGAGAGAGGCATTTAAAGCTGCTTTTCTGCAATATACTTCTCTGTGGCAGCTCGGGCCTAGATGAGTCACCTGCTTTCTGCCATGAAACATAGCTACCTGGAAGGAAAATTGGTGTTAATTTTCCTCATTTTATATTTTACTCACATTCTGAGAAAATGAAATAAGTCTTCAGCTGAAAAACAGGACATCTTTTCTTCACAGCAAATATATATTAACGGTAGAGGCACATAATTCAAAAAAAAAAAAAAGAAGGAAGGAATTTAAATGTGTATAGCTTAGGCTTTCTTGCCCACCCTCCAGGTTGGTTAGCTCTTGTTTTCCTCAAAGGCATTATCAGGTAAAATTTTTTTCTGAAATCTTCTGTAGATTTGAGGATTTGAACTGAGAAGTCAAGTTTAGTATTTCCTTTCCTTTATTCATATCTGTTTTCTTACCTCTTGCTGCTTCAGAAAGTAATGGAAACACCCAAGAAACAAATACTAAAATTGCAATTCTAGCCTTAAATTGATGTTTACTTACTTTGAAGTTTAGAACTTCTGTTTCTTTCGTGTGGAACTGAATGTTGCAGCCAAAATTCTTTCTCTTGCTTTATATCTTTCTGATATAAATTATAGAATCTCAGCCACTTCCTATAATTTAGTCATTTTTATAAATTTTGGCATAATTTAAGCATTTTTAGAACACACAGAATTAAATGTTTCCAGTTCTATATATACCTAGATAGAATTAAATAGTCTTTTTGAATAAGCTACCCAGAAAATTCTGATGTATCCTAACATCTGAAAACCATTGCCACAGAGGGCACTCCCTCCATATTATAAGAAAAAAAATTAGATTTCATTTAGTTTTTGATGACCTAATCTGCTACACACAGACACACATGTACTCACATGCACCAGGCTGATTATTTGGAAATAATAATCCATCGTATTTGATGGGTATGTAGTTAGGTTACATGCTAAGCTGTTGTAATAAAGAGCTACCAAAATACTCATACAATGCTTTAGATAATACAGAGTTTATTTATTTCTCATGTGTGGTACAAGGTAGGTATGTGGCTCCAATCCAGGAGATTATTTAAGGATTCACGTTACCTCTGCCTTGTTGTTCTGTCTCCTCTAAAGTGCTAGCCTCATCGGTATGGCCCATGTTCAGCACTGGCTCATGGCACCATGTCCACAATCCTACCCACAGAGGGGGGAAGAGGCAAAGTGGAGGGTAATAAAATTCCTTGAGAAATGTGATCAACGGTTGTATACTTTACTTTTACCCACTGGCTAAAATTTTAAAAAATGACATAAAGCAGCTTAGTTTATATGGTATGTCAGAACATGACCAGAACACTTATAACATCATTAGAAAATTCAAACAGCTCTTTTTAATCTTAATTAATATGTATGCATGTTACACCATGCTAATAAATTATTTTTAATCTTAACATAGACAGTTATAGCAATTGGTGGGCTTATTTTCTTCCATTGTTTCATTAAAAAATACTTAATGTATTCCTGTCTTGGAAAAGAAAAAAGTAATTCTACCAACTGTCTTCTGAAATTTTCAATCCACAGCTAGACAATGAGCCAGAAATTCAGTCATTTCTTTGAAATGCTCACTGGTTCAGTAAACGTATAAATATACACATGGATAAAATTTGCAAAATAAAGGGAACCCTAACTTTGTTTAGACATTAAAGAAGAGTAAATAAAATGATGTGTATACAATATATGCATCTACCTGGTTCCCAGTGATGACCCCTAACCACAGTTACATTTGGTCTCACTACAAACACTAGGTATGTTATAGGTACAAGTCACCTGACTGACTCTTCTTCTTTATTACATCCTGGGAATGAAATGGGAGAGGTTTCAGTGGTGTTCAAGAAGAGATACTCAATCAAAACTTGATCTTCAAAATTCTCAAATCTGATCATATCTCACCCTGATTAAATCCATTTCCTGACTTTCCATTGCTCTTGGGTTGAAGACTCTTCCAACTGGGAAGGAAAAGAAACTCAACATAAACAAGATTGCCTTTCTCAAATAAATACAGGAGCAAAGTGGAGGGAGTATTGACTCATGTGATGAAATATTTCAAAGATTGATTGTCTTTAGATCCAGCGAGATGAAGTGGTTCAAACTGTATCACCAAGACTGAGTCTTGCCCTCTATAACATCTCCACTCCCATGTCACCTACTTCAGTTCTATTGTCAGCTGGGTGCTTCATTTATGATAGGTGCCAGAAACTCCAGGACTCTATTTTGTATTTGCAGCAATCCTGACAGAAATAAAATGCCTCTTCCTCAGTCCCAGAACTACCTCATTGCTTTTGATTGCCATAATATGAACATGTAGATGAGGATGTCCGGACTCAATGGTTAAAACCAGGGGGTTGCCATGTCCTAATTGTTCAGGTCTGTGTGGATGTCGACCTTCTGAAGCTGAAAGTATCAGACTCACTTAATCACCTCTAATAAAAGTGGGGTGTGGCAGGGGGAGAAGAGAGTAGTTCCACTGAGAAAATCAGGGCATGAACCCAGGAAAAATGGACTTCAGGTAGGTCAAAACACACATGTTTATTACAATTCACTGTTTGCCTGCACAACATCCACATCTTTTTTTATACCTAAAAATTCAAAATTCCCCAGGTTTATATTAAGCAACAATATCATATGGAATCAAAAACATATGTGCCAGCACCACTCAAGTTTTATTCAGTTACTGCCTGTACTGTGAGTTCAGACTCACTTGTTAATGTGCCTTCCCCATGGTTCCGAAATGGACAGAAAAATGATACATTTAACTGTCCCAACAAGCATAATATATACATTTATGAGGAGGGAAAAAATAACTATCATAAAAACTTCTACTAAAAAAGGGGAACTAGGAAGCGGGTGACATGCAATATACCATCTGCATAGACATTATTCTGCTGAACAGGGGCAGAGGAGTACCTTGTCTTGGCTTCAGACTGCATTTGTTGGGGAGCCCTCTGTCTGCTCTTCCAAGAGTCTTCTGGAATGATTTCCCTTGTAATTTGTCCTGTAGGACCACAGCTTAGAAAGGGCCTGGGGAGTATTTACTTTCTAATTATCACACCCCACTAATAGTGCTGTTTCTGTTAATGTGGCTTTAGGATCCTGACTGAGCATTGCCTTGGGGGTTGAGCAATCACAGCCCTGAGGTTATGAGTATTTGAGTCTCTCTGGAAACCCAAGTTCCTTAAAAGCTTAGTAGACTCTACAATCTATTTGTTTCCAGTAAACTCAGTGAGTTAGCAACAAAAGCCAGAGTTAGTGTTGATGCCTAATCCTTGAGTCTAGATGCCAGAGGGGTTTTGACCTTGGTGTTCTGTCAATAGGGATGAGTAGTGCTCCTGGTTTCAATCTTATTTTCCAATTTCATTCTACCCTCCCCACGCTTGCTAGCACAACGTGTAGATTGGAGCAGAGGCCTGAGTTATCAAACTCCAAAGAGGTGAAATGCTTCTGACTCTCAGCTGTTTTGAATGTCTAGATAAGGGTTATTCTGAGTGTTTTCACTGCTTTCGACAAACCAGCTTTAACTACAGCTTGTCATTTTCATAAAAGGTCTTCATCAAACCTCACAAGAAGAAATTGACACATTGCCGATTTGTTTTCCCAAACATGTCCTCTAATGCCCTGTGGCAGTAGGCCCGTGCTCTGGCCCAAGATACCACAAATAGCAAGTTAATCGACTGATGTGTAACTTTCTCATCTAAAATAGAGGGGTCCCCTTTGCCTCTTTCCTACCTATATTCAACTAATTCCACATTTTAGAGTCTGGTACTTCCCATACTTAATTTCTTGTACTATATTTTTTTAAAAAGTAATCCAAAGCCCTTCCAGATCTAAATGGCTAAAATATATCTCAAATTGGCTTGCCTTGATAAGAGGAAATTATTGGTTCACAAAACTGAAAAGCTATGGAATAGATGTGTTCAACGATGTCAACTGGACTCCCTCTTCATTTGGCCACTTCTCTTCTCTCCATTTTGGCTACACTGCAGGATAACCATTTCCTTTCAAACAAAATGAACTTTTCCCTTGTGGTTCTGGAAGGTTTAGGTTTACATCCCATAGTCCCCACAATCCCGGTAGAAAGAAAATATGTTTCCTTTGCATCACCAGCAAAAGGCTGAGAATCTTACTGGTTCTGATTGGCCTGACTTGGGCTGTATGTTTCTGCTTAATTATTCCTGTATGGAGAGGCAGAGGTTATCCTCTGATTGGACAAGATGTAACATGTGTCCTCCCATAAGCTGAAGGTAGACGAGACAGATCTCCCTGAGCCTCCCCAAGGATAAATCATAGTGTTACTACCTGACAAAAGGGAAAATGGATCCTGAGCAAGTGAAATCAATAGACAATGACAAAAAGTGATTCCACACTTAATGTGACCTAGAAGGCCCTGTATGTTCCGGCCCCTGCCCGCCTCACCAGCCTCATCTGATTTCATCCTCCAGCCACACAGGCCTTATGCGACTTCTCTCTCTGCTTCTGGACCTTCCCTTTGCTGCACTGCCCTCTGCCCGGAACAAGACTGCTCCTCTTGCCCCAGGAAATTGGTTCATTTCTACTTATTTTCCAAAGGCTTTTCATAACAATAACTTAAGTTGACTTCTAAACTGAGTTTTACCCTTCCTTTTATCATCTTCCCTCCCCAGGCTCCAAACTCCTCCTTTGTAGTGCTTGTCATAATTGGAATTGAGTACTTAATTGTGTGATTACTTTTAGCTCTATCTTGACAAAAAAAAATCTCTGTCTGTACATTTAAAAATAGCATTTATTAAATGAAGAAATGAGCAGCTTGAACAAATGGTCAAGCCATAGGAATATGTGGAGCTGGAGGTAATTTTTTTCTCCTACAATTAATCTCTATATTTCTGGATCTGATTTTCCTCCAACACTCTCTCCTTTTACACCAATTTTTTATTATGTTGCATTTACTCTTTTCTTAAAGAGATGATGTTTTAGTTGCATAATAACACATGACTATGAGGAAAATGTGGAATAAAATTAATTTTATGTTTTTATCATTTTTTCAATAAATTTCTCTGTTTAAGCCATTCAGTCTGTGGTATTACTTTACTTTATTTTATTTTTTTTTAAATTTTATAGAAAGGGGAAGGGAGGGAAAAGGAAAGGGAGAGAAAGGTCCATCAGTTGCCTCTTGCATGCCCCCATTTGGGGACCTGGCCTGCAACCCAGGTATGTGCCCTGACTGGGAATCAATCTAGCAACCTTTCAGTTTACAGACCAGCACTCAGTCAACTGAGCCACACCAACCAGGGTGAAGTAAAACTAATTTTAAATTACGTATTTCTGAAAGATACATCATGTGCTCAATGCATAGTGTTCACACTCTGAAACAGACAAACCAGAGTTCTAGTGTTAGTTTAGCCACGTACTAGCTCTTTGTAGAAATTTATTCTCTCTGAGCCTTTCCTGATCTGTAAATTGAAAATCATAATATCTAACTTACAGGATTCTTATAAGAATATAAAAATAATATGTACTTTGTGTCCAGCACTCAGGAGGCAATCAATAGTTGGTGTGTATTCTTAAAGCTATGCTTGGTTCACAGAGCTGCCTCTAGAGTAAGAAGCACAGATTAGAAACGACAGCCATCACTGCACATCACCCAGATGGAGAGTCTCTGCCACCACAGAAAACCTTTATTTTATTTATCACTTGTGGTGTTCTTTAATACACCCTTGTGTTATAAAAGAAGTTCTGACTTCTAGAATTGTGTATTATATTACAGACATTACCTCAGCCTCGTACAAACCATCAACTTTTAATTCATATTACATTTCACAGACTCCATTTTTCTCTCCCCAAAGCAATGATAAAACTTGTGAAGAAAGTCCACAGGGCCCACTAGAGAGGAAGAGATGGAGAAGGGGGCACAGTGAAATGACTTCTTTTAGCCTGTGTCACTCACTATGAACTATACCCTACCTGGGTCACAAAAAGTAGAATACATTTACATTGAACAAATTGGCCACTCTCCTTATTATAAGCCCTATCTTCTATGCCCGCTTGTCAGGAGAATAATCTTTTAAAAGACCCCACCTTTCAGGGACCTTGTTCTGTAAATTTTCTTGTTTTCTGTATCCTTAACCACCCATCTCAATTTGCAGTTTCCATCAGTAAACAAGCTCAAGTCTCTCCCATCTTAAAAAGCTATGTCCACAATTCCACATCCCCCTGTAGCAACCTTGCTATCTCCTTCATCCTCTCTTTAGCTAACCTTCTTTAAATAGTCCTCTGTACTCCCTATTTCCACACCCCCACTTCCTGTTTATCCTTCAACCCCAGGCTATCTGGCCTGTCACCACTACTCTTGTACTGAAGCTCACTTTGCCAAGGATTGCGGTGAATTCACCACTGGTAGATCCAAGGGACACTTCTCATTCCATGTCTCTGGTGACACCTCCACAGTATGTGGCCCTTCTGACCAGGTCAGACCTCCTTCATGAAGCTTGTCCTCAGTTGCCTCCCACAGCACCACACACCTCAAGTTCCCGCCTTTGGGGGCTGCTCTGCTAGTTCTCAGACCTCAAGGGTGGCGTTCCTCTGTCTCTCTGCTGGGGCTCCCCTTTTCTTCTCACTCAGAGCCCATGGTTATCTTTCCCGGCTGCCGTCTTGATGCAGACAATTCACTTTTGTAATCCATTCTAAATCTCTTTTCTAGGTTTTAAGCTCAGATATCCAGCTGCTTGCTACAAACCTCCACATGGATGACCTTCTGGTGCCTCCAACTTAACTTTTTCATCACTGATTCTTTTTTTTTCCTCCCACAACTCCCAAATCTTATTTCCAGGTCTTCTTCTTTTGCTGTTATTTCCATCTCCAGAGAAAGTCACCACCAACCATCTCATTGGTCAAATCACAAACTCGGGTGGCATCCTAAAGCCCTACACCTGCCCCACCCCTGCTTCGAAGTAAAGACTATGCTCCACTTCCACCTCTGTGAATGTATTGACCTCTCCATCCTCTTCTTCCTAGGCTTCATCTCTCACCCAGACACTCCTGTTTTTTCCTAAGCAACTCGCCCCATCTCCTCACTGGTGTCCTAGCCTCGCAATGCATTCTCATTATTACAGCTACAGAGATATTTCCGAAGTCCAAATTTGATCATCTCCTTCTCATTCAAACCCGTTATAGTGTCCCATTGCATTTAGGCCACAATGAAAACCTCTCACCATGATTTACACTCGCCCTCAAGATGCGGATGCTGCACCCTGCTGCAGCCTGTGCATCCACACTCTTGCTCTTGACAATTTTTTTCTTGAACAGTCACACCTTTTATTTTTAAGTATATTTTATTGATTATACTATTACAATTGTGCCATTTTTTCCTCCCCTTTATCCCCTGCTGTCCTGCATCCTCCCTCCCACCTGCATTCCTCCCCTTAGTTCATGTCCATTGGTCCTACATCTAAGGTCTTTGGCTTCTCCATTTCCTGTACTATTTTTAACCTCCCCCTGTCTCCTTTGTACCTAGCATTTATGCTTCTTATTTCCGGTACCTTTCCCCCCATTCTCTCCCTTTCCCCTCCCTGCTGATAATGCTCTATGCAATCTCCACTTCTGTGATTCTGTTCCTGTTCTACTTGTTTGCTTAGTTTGTTTTTGTTTTTTAGGTTCA
>PVKM010053084.1:0-10105 GCA_004027735.1 Carollia perspicillata
CCGAGCCTTCTGACGACTTGGAGTGCTTTGCTCTCGGAAACAATCAGGGAGCGATGAGTTGTTTCTGTGTTTCAAAAGTGATTGTTATCAATTATGGAATTATTACAATGCTTCCCATCTGCCTCCAGTTTCCAGCTAAGAATCTTAATTAAAACACAAATCCATCCATGAAGTTGGGAAATTTATGACTGAAGATGTTTGCCAATGGTTCTGGTAAAAATGCCCAGCATGTGTTCAGTAAATAATACAGATATTGATTTCACAATTCACTAGACGTCGATAACTCTTCCTTTACAAAATTATAGTACCTCCGAGACTGTGAGGGAGTGGTGGGTGTTCCTCTCTCCCCAAGTGGTTCATCTAGTTCACCAACTTGCCTCAGAACTAATATATATCATCGTATTTTATATGCATCCTACTGACATGTAAGCTATGGAAAAGAGGTTTTGTTACCTCAGGGGCTCTCACCAAATGGTTAAAGCAGAAAAATGGAACCAGGTCAGTGACAGAACTTGAGGCTTTAGGCTTTGAGCAACCAGAAGTCTACCTCTATACCACCGAGGGCTAAGGCATTGGCCAAACAGCCAGATTCACCTCTGCCCACATAGAAAGAGCTCTACTTAAGGGTCAGGTTCATCCAAGCTGCTCTATGATACCTAATTCTTGCCAGAAAAAAAAAAAAAAAACAAAACAAAATACTATTCCATAGCTACTTCAAGGCACAACAATTCCTCTGGGAATGGAGAACTTTAAAGACCAGCTAATCATCTGCAGTCAGTAAGAGAATTATCTTTAAAAATCATCGCGGAAGTTTGTCCATATCTTGCCAAGTCAATACTGAGCGAAGACTGCAGGCTTCTAGCATTGTTGGCTTCTCAGACTACTCGGGCTCAGATGTGCCCGTTTTAAGAACCTCAGCATAGTCAGTGAAGGGCACATCCTACATGCCAGCTCTCCTCAGTCACAAGCCAGAACATCTTCCAATGAACAAACCTCCATATCGAGGGGTCTCCAACGCCAGCCCTGGCCTGTTAGGAACCTGGTGGGGAGGGAAGCTCGCCTGAGCTCCACCTCCTCTCCCTGCACCACCCCCTACCCTGCCCCATCCCGGTCTACAGCAGGAGCTGGGAGGCAGTGGGCCAATGAGGCTTGTCTGAGCTCTGCCTCCTGACCCCTTGCCCCACCCCCACCTCGCTTGAGCTCCACCTTCTGTCTCCGCCCTCCTTCCCCAGACTGCCTGAGACGCCAAAAAGGTGGGGCCACCACTCTATATGGCTTGCATTGGTCTTTTATTCTGTGCATTCTCCCATCATGTTCTTTCATCCATTTCTAGTTTTCTTTTCAAATCTTTCCATTATGATCTCTAGAACCGCTGTTCCAAGCTAAACAACCCCCATTCCATGATATCCTCAACTCCTCCCAGGGTCCCTCCATCACCTGGTATAGGATCATTACTTTTATATTCATTTGTTTGTCTGTATAATGAGAATGGGTTAGCATTTAGCATTAATTGGCATCAAGCAATGTACTAAGTAAGCATGAGGCCAGAACCTTGTTCAACACAAAAATCCTTCTCCTTACACCACAAGCTATGAAGTCCAGGATCATTCCTGTACTGCCCTTTGCTGATCCTGGAGCTTTATTTTGTTGATCCTCACGTACACCCCTTTCATCTTTTGAGGCTCATGTCACCCCACTTCCCTGCCTTTGTCTATCTCACCTTTCTATCATCTAGAGAGCTTCTGGTCACACCATTTAATCTTCTAAGCATTTTGAAACATGCATCAGTCTTTTCCTCCACTCCTGGTTTCTACCACCAAAGCAAGGATGCAATCACTGAAGTTTGGGCAGCTCATCTAAACTATCTAACTTCCAAGTGTTCAACCTTCTTGATGCCAAAAATTGTATCGACTTTTCACTTCAGCCCTTCTCACTTTACCCCTGGCCCTCCTCAAGTACTCTAGTCCCTCCCTCCATCCTTCCTGTCATCCTTTTCCTCACCCCCTTATAAAGTCCCTGTAGGTCCCATTCAGCTTCCTTTATTGCTAACACATCTCTTTTCATCAAACATTCCTACTAAACTGTAATTTTCAATTAATCTAACTTTCTCTTTTTCCCTCTCCTACATCAAGGCATATAATTGCCTTTTGGAGAAAATGAATATAATTTTGCCAACTGGTGACATCCCACACAGGTGATCTCAAGACCTTCAGTAACATTCAGCCCTATCTCTGTCTTGTTGTCTCTGGTCAGATCCCTTTGATTTCCCCACAGTGATGGTTATGTGGGTGTTAAGTTTCTCCTCATCAAGGTTGCCCCACTAACCCTCTCAGAAGGCTTTGAACTAGATTGTGGAGACCAACACAACTGGGTATGAATCTCGACTTCGCCATTTCTTAGTGTATGTAACTTCTTGTCTTCTCCATGCCTTGGTTCACTCACCTTAATAGTAGCTACTGTGAATATTAAAAATATATAATATTGTGCAAAATATGATGCAAAATCAGTCCTTTATATGTTACTGATACTGTGGGGTTGTGATGATGAAGAAGAAGGGTTCGCCTGTCATTTAATGGGAACAAGTTTATTTTTTTTCCCCACATCTACAAATATCCTATTTTTCCCATTTAGGTAGAAGGGTCTCTCTACTTAAAACTAACCCTTAGGTCACTGCTATGATCCACTTTCTGTAAGTCTATGCTGAAACATCCCTCAGTTTTCTAGTTTTTCCCATTCATTTTTCCATTTTCCATTTTAAATTCCATGTTTCCATTTTCAACATAAGTGATTACACTCTAACCAGCATTTTAAATTTTGCTTTTCATTTTTCATTCAACAGGGTATTGCAAGGGCATTCCCCCCAATAATTTACTAGTCTTTGAAAATAAAATGTCAATGGTCGTATAAAATTCTTAGAATACACTACAATTTATATAACTATGCCTTCTTTGTTAGGCACAGAGATTGTTTCCATTTTTCATTACTAAAAGGATGATGTAATTATGATCCTTGTACATAAACCTTCCTTTGCCTCTCTGATTGTGTCCACAGGGTAGAATTTCGTAAGTGGGCTTACATGGTCAAAAGCTATATTTGTGAGGCTCTTTACACGATTATCAAATTGCTTTTCAGAAAGATTATACCAATTTATGCACCTACCAGCTGTGTATGAAAGAGACGGTCTCACCATACCCACTCTGTCTTTAAGAATATTTCCTGCTAAATGTTCAACCTCTCCTTCTCTAATGGTTCTTACAATAATGGCTAAACTATATTTAAGTGTTTTACCTTCTAAAAATAATAATTTTCCACCCAGTGCCACTCTTTGACACCATCTTATTCTTCTTCCTTTCACAGCCAGGTTTCCGGGGCAGTGATTAGTCTTCGGCATTAGTCTCGATCACCTGATCTTCCTGCTGTCATCTTAATTAGGCCATCAGCTGTCCGCTAGCAAAGATCACCACTGACCTCCTAACTACTCAGTCCAGCGGTTTGTCCTTGCCATTCACACACATTAAATTTAAGCATACGACACAGCTAACTCTTTTTTTCCCTAGAAATTCTCAATTCCCTTCTCTTCACTTTTGGGACACAATCTTCTTTTGCTTTTCCTCATCTGTCCTTAACTATTCCCCGCCCCCCCCAGGGCTAATTACTTTGTAGCTCAGCTTCTATTTCTCTTCACATTTCCTCCAGACAAGTTCAGCTACGCTAATGGCTTTGGCAACAACGTATTGCTGAGAAATCCCAAACTTCGCCTTCATCCAACTTCTTCCATAAACTATAATAAGAATGTTACCTTTAAAGGAGCATTGGATTTCTTTAAGTATATATCCTTGGGAACTTAAAGCCTGAAAGTCTGAAATTGAATTAATTTTCCCCGAGGCTTCCTGCTCTTTTCTTGACTATATTGGTAAAGGGTACCACTAGTCATGCCTATCTGTAAGAAGAACATCTGGAAATAATGATTTTCTCTCACTGTTCTTAACCGATAGTCAATAAAATATTACAAAATAATGTTCAACCCTACCCAACTGACCACTGCAGTCTCTTCTCTAACGACGCTCACCTCCCTCACATTCTGAGTTTCTGCATTTCAAATTTCTTCGAGATAACAGAGCATTGCAACAATCCGACTCCTATCACTAAGATTTTTCCATTTTTCCCTGCAGCGCTCCACCCACACGACATATTATGCCAACCTGCGCAGCCAAGAACTATTCAGTTTTTGAAATCAGCATCAGAAAGAATTCCTTCATGGAGACTTCCTGCTTGTTCAGCTAGACTGGGCCTTTTCTTCCCCTGTACTTGAAATTCAACGCATACCTTTCCCCACTCAGTCCAGAACGCTTCCTTAAATTTACTGTTTATACACTGTTCCTCTGCTGAGCTGCCAGCCCCTTAAGGCATGCACCCTTTCTGTTTGTCTTTGTAATGCTACTTTAGGGAATTTATCAAGGGATCATAGAAATGAACCTGGCATTCTGAAGCCAACGTATCAGGTCTAAAAAACTATATCTTAGCCCTGGCTGGTGTAGCTCAATGGATTGAGCATGGACCTGTGAAGCAAAGGGTCGCCAGTTCAATTTCCAGTCAGGGCATGTGCCTGGGTTGCAGGCCAGGTCCCCAGTAGGGGGCACATGAGAGGCAACCACACATTGATGTTTCTCTCCCACTCTTTCTCCTTCCCTTCCCCTCTCTCTAAAAATAAATAAATAAAAAATTTAAAATAAATAAATATATCTTAAAAATCACCTTCTTTAAAAAGATTTTCCGGTCTCAGTAGCTCATGTAAAATGAGTGTATCTTCCTCTGCACCACATACATATTTCTGACGAGACCCCCACTAAGCTTCTTCCACAAACCCCGTCTCAGTTTATAGCATTTTTGTTTACGTAGTTGTCTTGCTCTTTAAGGACAAATCCAGATTCTTATTCACCTTTTTGTTTCTATAGAGCCTAGAGGAATACATTCCCAATAAATATCTGTTTATACAGGTGAATGTAAAAAATGACAACATAAGATCAATATAAAGAAAATATCAAAATCTACTTAGGGAATAATTTCACTCTACCCCCCAAAAGAAATACACCCCTGCATTAAAAAACTAGAAAACTGGAAAAAATTACAAAAATAGTCTTTCAGAACTTAGGGAATGCACAGTACAGGACAGTGATTCCCTGGCATACTGCCAGTATCTAGGCCCCTGTGCAGAAGAAGAGAAAGAGAGCCTCAAATAACAGATTAGACTTTGCAGATGCTATCAGTAAAACTGAAGACAGAACAACAGAATATATGCACAATGAGGCACACAGAGAAAAATGAGCAGTGTGAGTGACCTATAAGAGCATATCAACCAGCCTAACACAAATAACTCAGGGCAGGGGGAAGGAAATGGACAGATGAGTATCAGAAAATAGCTTATTTTTAATAAATAAGAGCTCCAACTGTAATAGCATTAAAATATTTTTTAAAAAGAAGGAACTCTAAAAAGCTGTACAAAAATACATAGAAAAAAGAAAGAAGGAAGGGCTAAACTTACAGCTATAATTTTCCCAAAGTTCATGAAAACCATAACATTACACATCCAAAAAAAAGCTTAACAAAATCTAAGAGAAGGACATACAGAAAACCTCATCAGGGCACATATTAATCAAATAGCTCAAAACCAGGAATAAAAAAATCTAAGAAAACAACCAAACTAAAAAATAGATTATGTAAAAGGGAGTAATGATAAGTATGATCACATATCTCTCTTCTAAAAACACTTAAACCAGAAAGACAAGACAATTTTTTCAAGTATGGTAAGAAAAAACTGTCAATCTATAATTCTATATTCAGTGAAAATATATTTAAACAATGAAGGTATAAAAAGGTATTTTTAGGCAAACAAAAGCTGAGAGCATCAATCACCAACCAACTTACAGTACACTGAATATTAAAGAAAATTCTTCACATGGAGGAAATTTAAATTTAAAAAAAGATTAAGAGCTCCAGAAATAGTAAACATATGAAAAAAATCTACAGTACACTTTTTCTCATTTTCACATTTGAAAGGGTAGGTTGGCTTTAAAAACCTAATATTTACCTATTTTTGAATTTATGTAGATATAAAATGTATGACTAAAATAGCACAAAGAATCAGAAGGAAGAAGTAAATGTTATACAAAATATAAAAGGGCTGTGATAAGGTGTTTGCTCTACATGTGAAACAATTTAATTTCATTTGAAGGTAGACTATAATAAGTGAAATATGTGTATATTACCCTAGAGCAACACCTAAAAAAAAGAAAACAAAACACTAGACAGTTACAGCTAGCAAGCCAATAGTGAAGACAAAATGGAATAATAAAAAGCAATAAAAAAGAAAGTGGGAAAAGAGAGGGGGAAGGGAAGGAAGAAAAGATGGAATAAATAAAACACAAATAGCAATATGGTAGATTAAGAGCCAACTATAAAATAATTCCTTAAAATTAAAATAGCTTGACTATTCCAATAAAAAGGCAGAGATTGTGAGACTGGATAAAAAAAAAAACAATTATATGCTATCAAAATAAGTGACTGAAATATAAAGACACAGATATGGGAAGATATGTAAACAGCAATTAAAAGAAATCTAGAGTAGCTAGTGAGTAAGATCAAAGTAAACTTCAGAGCAAGTGGTAAGGAGAGATATTATATAATGGCCAAAAGGTCAATTAATCAATAAGACATAGTGATCCTACAAGTGTATACACATACTAACAGACATTCAAAGTACATGAAGAAATATTGATAGACTTAAAGGCAAAGTACACAAATCTACAATATGGCTGGATATATCAAGACTAATCTCTCAATAACTGATAAAGCAATTAGACAATAAATTAATAATGACATAACAGACATGAACAACACTATCACAAACTCGACCTAATTGACATTTGTGAAATCTTCACCAAAAATTCCTTTGAAGAGCACAAGAGACCTTCTCCCAGGACCAAATTGGAATTACAACCAGATTATGGAACATTCAATCTGAATAACCAACTGAAGACTAGTTGAAGTCTTATAACCAAGGATTTATAGAAGAAGCCAAATTGAGACTGGTCAGATGGGCAGAGAGGCAGAAATGGGAGGCCCCACTCCCATGAGTGGCACCTGAGATTCTAGAGGGGTATTTCAGCTATAGGAGCTCCCACTGAGAAGCATGGGTTCTCAATCCCAAGCCAGGATTCCAAGTCCTGAGCATCAAAGTAGGGAAGAGGTGCCCATATAACATCTGGATGTGAGAAACCAGCAGGGATTCTGTCCACCAGAAAAAGGCAGGAGCCTGCTACAGACACAGAAGCCCTATTAAAGGGCCAATACACAAAATCTTGCTCACAGCTATTCACAATGGGCTCTGGCAGAGGGTGGGAAGAGCAGATTAGAGTTATGTGAGGAGAAACTGGGGTTTATGGCTCTGGGGAGATTGCTAAAGGGACAGCTTGCAAGATCCCTGACCTGGGTTCTCTCACATGGCAGATGTCATCTTTCTTAGGTAGAGCACTCCCCTCCTCATGGCATCAGCTTCAGGGAATGCAACAGCCCCACCAAAGGACTCCTTGCCACTCCAAACAGCAGAACTTGTGCCCTGCTTGAGTTAGCTGCCTGGACTGTGATGGAGGGTCAGGGCAGACTCAGGAGGTGTTAGTGACGGAGTTGTGTGGCTTTGGAGCACAGACAATTCCACCCATTTTCCTTTGAACCTGACTCATACCTGAGAGATCTGCTAGTTCTACTCTCCAGGCTCCCAGGACCCCAACCTTCCAACTTCTCGTGACTCCACCCTACTGAGGTCTAGGCAGAATCTAGGACAGACTTTGTTGTGTGGTCCTGGAGTGGGGGGTCACTTCCTCCCATCTTCCCCCAAGACTGACTGGCTCCATCCCCTCACAGGAAATCCATTAACTCTATCCTTCAAATTCCTGGTGGACCTGCACTGCTGAGATCATGATTTTGGCAGAATCTGAGACAAACTGAGTTGTGCAGCTCTAGAACAGGAAACATTTTCCCCTTACACACCTGACTGTTGTAGAGGCCCCCTTCACATTGCCAAATCTTGGTCTGTTTGGGCCTCATAAATCCTGCTAGCCTCACCGTGACAACTCCCTGAGACCCTGCCTCACCACAAAGGTGTGTGAACACCCAGCAGGTGGTAGCTAGACTTGATATACACTGGGACCTTTGCTGAGGGGCCTCAGACCACGATTGAACCTGTATCAACCCAGTAAACACCACTTGCTACTACCTGGTGACTCATGGAGAACCTAACTCATCTCCAACTCTAATACAGCCAACAGCTCTTTCAGTGACTGAGCCTAATATACAGCTGGCAGATGGAAGAAGGTGGAAGTGGATATCGGGGTGCCTTGGGACTTTTGCTGACCCGCCCCCAGCCTGGTGCTAGTAAAATCCAACCTCAATGCACAACTTGGTCCTTCCTACACACAACGCAGCACAGCAGAGGCAGCCACGAACTGTGGATCACTTTGTAGCTCCAGAAAGGCTGCCCAAGACCAGTCGCAGGTGGCGCATAACACTGACCTGCATCAGAGCCCCTCCCAACATTCCCAGAGGATGGCTTCAGACAACATCAGAGAAGGATACAATTAGCTTGACATGTGGCATATCCAAAGGGAGATCTTGGCAGGTACAGAACCTGCTGGGGTGAATTCTGCTTTGTGTGGTCACCACTTGCACAGCAACTTGTACAGTGTGGTCAAGGTTGATCCTTATAGTCAGCCAGCCAGAGGGTTGACTCCATGCATACATGGACCAATAGCAATCAAAACTTAATTACAACAGAAGGGCCCACATAACACGCAAAAGAGACATTCCCAGAGCACCCATCTCATATAATTAAGGAGAGTGTTCCACGGGGCCTTACAGGACACCTTCTACGTAAGACTACCTCATCAAGACTGGGAGTCATAGCAAATCTACCTAATACACAGAAACAGACACAAAGCAGCCACCAAAATAGGGGGAAAAAATTTCTCAAATAAAAGAATAGGAAAAATCCCCAGAAAAAGAGATTAATAAAATGAAGGCAAGTAATTTATCAGATTCAGAGTTCAAAAAATGGTTATAAGGGTGCTCAAGGAACTTCATGAGAACTACAAGAAACTTAGTGAGAACTACAATGGCATTAAAAAGGAAACAGAAACCATAAGAAAGGACCAGACAGAAATGAAAGATACACTAAATGAAATGAGGAATACACTGGAAAGAATAAAAGGTAGGTTGAATGAAGCAGAGGATCAAATCAGCAATCTGAGTGACAAGGTAGAAAAAAACACCCAATCAGAACAGCAAAAATAAAAAAGAATTTTCACAAAATGATGTTTCAATGGACCTTTCAGAAAAGATGAAGCACAACATCCACATCATAAGGGTATCAGAAGGAGAAGAGAGAGAGCAAGGAACTGAGAACCAACTTGAAGAAGTAATAACTGATAACTTCCCTAACCTGGTGAGGGAAAAGACACAGAAGTCCAGGAAGCACAGAGTCCCACACAAGATGAACCCAAAGAGGCCCACTCCAAGACACATAATAAATAAAATGGCAAAGGTTAAAGACAAAGAGAAAATCTTAAAAGCAGCAAGAGAGAGACAGTTAGTTACCTACAAGGGAGCTCCCATAAGATTGTCAGCTGATTTCTTGACAGAAACATTTCAGACAAGAAGGGATTGGCATGAAATATTCAAAGTGATGGAAAGCAAGGACTGCCAATGAAGACTAGTTTACCCAGCAAGACTATCATTTAAAATTGAAGGAAAAATGAAGAGCTTCCCACACAAGGAATATCTAAAGGAGTTCATTACCACCAAAACAGTATCACAAGAAATGTTAAAGAGCCTGTTTTAAGAAGAAAATAAATACAGAGAAACAAGGTGAAAAGGATAAAATGGAAATAAATACATACCTGTCAATAATCATGTTAAAGGTAAATGGTTTAAATCAAAGCCCAATCAAGAGATATAAGCTGGCTGAATGGATAAGAAAACAAGACCCATATATATGCTATCTACAAAAGGCCCACCTCAGAACAAAAGATGCACACAGAGTGAAAGTAAAGAA
>PVKM010053085.1:0-10102 GCA_004027735.1 Carollia perspicillata
TGAGCCCGGGGTCCTCCCAGCAAATTACCTTGAGGAGCCACACAGACACCCTGGGCTCTAATCCTGGCCTGGCCATCTACCTGTAGTGGGACTCTGGCCACAAGACCCACCCCAGCTTAGCCTCTGTCTCAGCTCCACGATGCCACCCACTCTACAGGGTCCTCACAGGGAGCTGACGTAATGCCTAAAGGGCCTCCAGGTAGGTGCTGTTGCTCTGATCGCCGCTGCTGCCCACAGACAGCTGCCCCGGCCCCCAAGCCCGGCCAGAGCAGTGTGGGAGGACAGGCCCCCCTCCCCTCCTCCGAGGTGAGCGTATACATACAGGGGCCACTCCGAAGGCGTCATAGTGCGCCACAATGACGATGGTGGGCAGGTCCTCTCCGCCCAGGCCCGTCAGCCGCCCCTGTGGAAAGACGGGCTGTGAAGCACCAGCCAGCAGAGGTCCTGATCATCAGAATAGTCCGGGCTCCCCCACCCAGCAGTAGCGGGGCAGGGGCAGTATTTTTAGCTTTGCTGGCTCTATGGGATGTCATGACTAGTCAGTCGTGGGTGATATGTGAACGAATGGACATGGCTGGGTGCCAATAAAACTTTATTTATAGAAATAGGCTGGGGGCCAAACTTGGCCAAGGGCTGCAGTTTGCTGACCATGGCTCTAGCGACAAGAATCTGCTCGCTCCCCTTGCACCATGCTTCTCCCCCTGGAGACCAAGGCCACCCTTCAAAGGCTGAGCTACATGCCCGTTTGGGGGCCAGAGCTCTGCTGATGAGGAAAAACAGTGCAGTTGTGAATGGAGCCCCTAGAGCCCCAGGGAGTCAGGGTCCCAGCACGAGCTGCGGACAGCAGGGGGAGTCCAAGCGCCCCAACGTCCTCCCTGACCCTGCTTCCCAGGTGAGTAACAGGGACAGCAGAGGACGCGTGGCAGCACTGACACTCAGAGAACCAAAGGCCACAGCAGCCAGGCTGGCAGCTTGGAAGAGAGCCCCACATGGTGAGAGGGGCCCACCAGACCCTCAGTGGCTCACCCTGTGACCCCCGGGGAACCAGACCCACTGCGGCTGAACTCGGCCTCTGAGGTCTGACAAGGCCTCTGGCCGGTGCGTGTTTCCCCCGCCCGAATCACCAGCACCTCACACAGTTCCAAAGACATACCCATCCGATTACTGTGTCGATTGTCAGAGGTGGGAGCAGCTTCCCCTCACCCGGAATCGGCCTCTCCAGCGGCTGCTGCCCCTTCTCCTCCCCAGTCTCTGCAGGGCAGCCCGCTCCAGCCAGGACCCCAGCCCTGTCCCCACGGCCGCGTCGCTCGGCTCCAGGACTCGCAGCCTGCACGTCCCTAAGCGCCTCTCAGGAAATGCAGGAGAAATTCTAGGGCGGGATGGCATCTTGCTCACCACTGCCTCCTGCACACAGCAGGGGCTCAAAAGTTACTCACAGAAGGGCATGGGATTCTCGATCAACTGTGTGTGCTAAGCAACCCTGAGGGAGACTCACTGAGTTCTGCAGGGGGAGGAATGGCTGACAATGTGGCTGTACCCCAACTTTTACCAGAGTCTGCACACCGACATGGGGGGCAGTGCCAAGCAGCCTCGCACCATCTGGTGTAAACCCCTGGAGATCTGGGCCCACAGAAGCCCTGTTAATGCTGAAGGCAGTCCGGCCCAAGCAGAGGGCTCAGGAGACCAGCAGGCTCAGCTCCCAGTGCTCACTGGTGGCCCACTGCGCAATGGGCACCAGGATAGACTCTGAGGATGGGACGGTGGTCTCGGCGCACCCTGTCCTGGGGTCTCGGCACGGCAACAGAGCGGACACTCACCTCCACACTGGTGATGAGCCAGTCGCTCACAGCCTTGCTTTGGACCCCACTGGTGACCATCTGGAAGCCGTTGGCAGTGGCGGTGTGGAGCAGCACTGGGGACAAGAGCAGGGAAGGTTCAACCCAAGGGTTCCCCAACACCCTGGACCCTACGTGTTCAGCCTATGCAAAGCTGTATGCAGAACTGACCTCACAAACTAGAACACGAAGTGATAACTGGACATGGGAAAGAGCCTGGGCGTCCAACATAAGAGCTGGGGAAAGTCTCCCTGAGCCCAGGCAGGCGGGGAGTGCCCTCACTCCGCAGGACCCTGAGGCCTCCATTCCAAATTCAGAGGCACGTGCACCCCCTGACCCGGCTTCCACACAGCAGTCAGAAGTAACAGGGAAATAGGAGTCTCCCACCGGGTGGTGCACGACCCAGTCCCATGCCAAAAGCCCACATAGCCTGAGCTCCCAAAGGGTTGTGACTCGCTTGCTCCTGACTAGAAACACCTGCTTCTGCATTTCGGGCCAGGGACTGCACACAGCCTCGAGTCCCCATCTCGAACCTGCTGTTACGTACTTATGAACACACTATATGGGTACGTAAGACGTTACCCCAGAGGACCCCGGAGAAAGGTGCCCTCAGGCGCTGTGATAGGTTCTCGACTTCTGAGTCTTAACGCATTTCTAAGACAGATAGTTGTGATCGACACTTATGATTTTATCTTCTGTTTTTTCCACTTACCAATGTAAAATAAGCATTTTTCCATGCTGCTAAAATTCCACCTGATGTCACTTTTAACAACTACATAATATTCTATTAAACAGAAGATCCCTCCTCTGTTCTGTTAGAACTGGAAATGTAGGTCTTCCCAAAAATTCACTCTTTCGCTGCCACAAAGCACATGACTGTTGTCAAGACTCTGATCTAGGCCAGGGGTTGACAAACTTTTCCTATAAAGGGCCAGAGAGGCAGAATCTTCGGCTCCTCTCTGCCACGGCCACTCAACTGTGCTGCCTTGGTGTGAAAACCACCACAAACAATACGTGAACGAATGGACATAGACAAGTGACAATAAAACTTTATTTACACAAACAGGCAGCTGAGGGCTATAGTTTGCCAGCCCCCAATCTAGCATCCCGTGCAGCTAACCACCTGCTCAGGTGGACCAAACCTTTGCCCAAAGCTTAAACACACATCACCAGACTGCTTCCCCACGGAGCTGGCTGGGTCTCCCCACGGGGGCCAGCCCGTCCACCTCTCCACTCCTGTTGGTTCTGAGTATTTGTTCCTGTGACACCCGCCACTTCAACAGGTGGACACAGAGCAGTGGGCGGCTCCTTTCGGCTGCACTTCTTTGAGTAACTGTGCTGCCCCGCTCCCCACAGCAACCCACCCCTGCTCCCAGTTCCCCGCGGCATCCCCAGGCCCTAAAAGGAGGAAATGGGTTTTCCCTCCCCCGAGAACACTGCTGACTGACCCTGACGCACTCCGCAGGTAGGATCGCCAGCAGACCAAGGCTGTGACACACAGGTCTGGGGGGGCCTGGTAACCTGCACTGGTAATATGGGTGATGTGTTAAGGGTCTCAGAGGTGGCACAGTGTGACGTGGCCCTCAACAGGGAGGGCTCCCCACAAACCCACTCCACTCCTGCAGCCCCTCGCCCACCTTCGGCGGCAGAGGCAGAGCCCTGAGAGGCGGAGGCAGCCTGAGTCTGCTCGTAGATGGAGAGCAGGGCCTCATCTTCCACAGCAAAGTACACGGGAACAACGGTCTCCATGGCCAGCATCTCAGGCTCAATCTCCATGAATTGCTGTAGAAGAGACACACATTTAGGTGACTGACGGCCAACGGCTGTCCCTGGAGGGCAGGTAGGCCAGTGCCTGAAAGAGTGCCTCCTCTGAGGCAGCTAATGAAGCGAAGACTGTGCAAGAGAAGAGGAAGGGGCAGGAGGGGGACCAGGGAGTGGGACAAAGGGGGAGCGACAGGTGAGGTGTGGCGATGCCCAAGGACCCCTGGGTGGTACCCAGCAGGGAGGAAGTAGGCTGGGAGAACAGGTGCTGGGGCCAGCCAGGCTGGGTCAGCTTTGGCATCACTGTGGGCCCATCCTGCCCTTACTGGCCATCACGTCCTCAGTTCTAAGTGGGCAACAGGTGCTGACTTCCCAAGCGGATGTCAGAGACCCGCATGGACAGTGGGCATGAACTGCCTGCCCAGTGCAGAGCTGGCTTTTGGAAAGCGTGGGCTCCCCACCCCAACCCCCACACCGCCTCCTCATCTGCAAAAGCTTCTTTAACACAGAATTTGGGGGCGATCCTATCAGACCCTGTGCATTCAAAGCAGATCTCTGCCCCTTGGCACTGCTGACATCAGGGCCAGGTCACTCTCCGTGCGACCTGTCCCGGAGATTGTGGAGTGTGGAGCAGCATCCCTGGCCCCACCCACTTGAGGCCAAGAGCACCTCCAGTTGTGACGACAGATGACCCCAGACATCACCCAGTATCCCCTGCAGAGTCACTCCAGGTAGTTAGGGATGATGAAGGGGAACAGGCGCCATCCACTTCCTGAAGGGCAGGGGCTCGGGGAGGTAAAAAGACTTGCCACACAGCTGACTCCAAACCCAGGCATTCCTTCCTCCACAAAAGGTTCTGGACCCTGGCCTGGGCAGAAGGAAGGGGCAGGGGCTCACCCGGATGACGTCCTGGGGCACAGCAGCCATGGCCCGCGGCAGGATGATGACCACAGCACCAGCTGACTGCCGCAGGGCCTTCTGGTACTGCTCGTAGGAGAAGTCCAGCAGCCGCATGAGCACGCAGCGGCGACTCAGCACGTCCGCGTCAATGGTGCGCGCCTCCGTGTTAAGCACTGCGTTCCGTGTGCCTGCAGGAGGGACAGAGAGGGGGAACCACTCCCTTAGCAGGACCCAAGACCTCTGCCTAGAGACCACCGACTCAGAAGCCCCCAGAGTCCCAGCAGCCGTCTGCCCACATGCCCGGCTGAGTCCACCACAACCAGCATCCCCCTGCCCACGAATGCAGTGCCCACGGGAACCCTGGAGAGCTGCAGTACCTTTTGAGACCCAAGTGAAGGCTGAGACCCTTCCCCCGCACAAATCCACCGGCCTGCTGTTCCAAAGCTCCCAGAACCTTGGGGCAAACCCACACTCCAGGCCCCGCTGACCGGAGCCTGGTGGCCCCGTCCTGCTCTCTCTGGCCCCTCCTGCCAGGTGCCCCATCCCCTCTAACATTACCTTGGCTGTTTCCCTGGGGCCTTGGCACCAAGTAGGAAGTTTATGACCATCTAACCCTCTGATCAGACTGGGGTTCCACGGGCAGAGACCTTGGTCACTGCAGTGTGGAACTAGCACTGACAGCCAGCCACTCCTGGCCCCCGGGTTCTTGACGGCTCCAGCCAGGAGAACAAATAAGCAAACACTAAGCCCCCCAGTGACCCTGAGAAGGCTCCAGACAGGCCAGGGGCAAATCACTCTCTAAGGGGGCCGTCCCGGGCACTGTCAGGGGTGGAGCGGCATCCCTGCCCCCAACCACTTGATGCCAGGCGCGCCTCCAGGTGTGACAAACACAGGTGTCCCCGAACAATAACCACCTAAGTCCCTAGACGTGGGCACGAGTCTCTTGGGGGCAGTCACCCCATGTAGAAACTCCTCCCTGCTCTACACCCACGTGCCATCTTCCGCCTCTTTCAAGAGCTCAAGAAAGATAAAAAGACTCAAAGCAGGAGGGAGAGCCTAAGGCCCAGAACGGGCATGGACCCGGCCCCTCACAAGCCCCCCCCAGGCAAATGAATCCCCCTGCTCCCACCTAACCAAAAGTGGAGGGGTCAGAACCAGAATGTTGCAGGGAGCTTTTCTAAGGCCAGCAGGGACCCCTTGGGCACACAGCACGTGAATTCTGCCGCCCTGGAGAGTTATGCTGGGGAAAGGTGGCCTGAAGACGCCTTACTGAGGTTAAATTCAGGAGCACGGAGGCCCGTGCAGTGGCACAGGCAAGAGAGGAGTCCAGAACGCTTCACACACTGCAGGCTGGCCCCGGCCACAGTGAGCAAGCAAACCCTAGCCACATGGGGACCAGATGGGGCCCACAGGGCCTCCAGTTTGAGACCTGGGCAGTGATCACCGAGACGGGCACATCGAAGTGCTCAGGCTTCCCCAGGGGAGCCAGCCTCAAGCTGCCCTGGAGGTAGAAGCGCAGGGAAGGCGCCGTCCTCGTACTAATAGATGCGGACCTGTGCTAGGCTACGCTAAGCCTCAGGCTCAGGGCCAGGAGCCTAGATCCCTGCCTCCGCTTTCCAGGAATGAGCTCTCAGGAGAGTGAGCAGACGGGAGAAAAGCTGCTTCCAAAGGAGTGCCCTACGCGGATGGTGGGGAGAGGAGGCCGGAAGGACACAGCAGGAACAGCGTCCCAGGTGGGAGCAGCGGCGGCCATCTCCGGAGCAGGCAGCCTGCAACCACGGGGAAAAGGTGGGCCAGGCGGCACCCTGACTCCACCCCCAACCCTCTAAGGACCTTTCCTCTGCTTTAGGCAGGGAGAGGGCAACAAGGACCTTCAGGACGCCCTTGAAGGTCTTGGAACACCCGGAAGGCCCTGCCTCCAGGCCCCGGCTGTTTCAGGCCTCTGCCTCCTGGGGGCCCACAGCCTCCAACGTCACCTCAGGGGTGACACCGTGGAGGGCAGCCTGTGCAGCCCCCTGTGCCTGTCTTCCCCCTGGGCCTGGATCAGAAGTCGGGACCCTGATCTCCAGAGGGAGGAAGCAAGGCCAGAGAACAAGGGGGATAAGAGCAAAGCCAGGCACTGTCACCCCGACTCTGAGCACCCCAAGGGCAGAGACCATCTCTGCTGATGTGACCCCCACGCCCCTGCTCTACACCAGCAGAGATTCAGGCTTGGTGGGCAGCCCTGGACACCTAGACAGAAGTCGCAGGTTCCCATAGCAGGACCAGACCCAAGCGGAGCCTGCAGTCTTTTCTACTAGGGGCCAAAGGATCAATCCTCTGGCCTGACTGGGCCACACCCACTCTGTCATGGCTACTCAGCACATCAACTCGTGAGTGTGGCTGTGTGCCAACAAAACTTTACTTACAACAACGGCGCAGGGGCAATCCCAGGTGAAGAAGCCCTGGCAAGTCTGGGGTGCCAACACCCCTACCTCCTCAGCCCCTGTGGAGCCTACGGTATCAAGACTGAGACGGGCATGAGTGGGCTGCTACCCACAGCACGAGCACACAGCAAGCGCTGCTGAAGCAGCAGCCACCTCAGGAAGGCCGGAGTCCACCTGGGAGGGGGTGGGGCCACGTCTGTGGCCCTACACCTGGTATATCACTCTACACAATTCACAGCGCAGCACAAAGAGCACACACCTTTCCTTCCTGGGCAGCTGCCCAGCCCCGTTTCTCAACAGAAGTGAACAGGAAGTTGGGAAACAAGAGACCCGGAGCCAGAATTGCACCAGAGGTGGGGAGCCTGGGGCGTGTACTCTAGAAGAGGGTGTAGAAGACACCGGGGAGACTGCAATCAGCAGTGACCTAGCAGACCAGCTCTCAGCGGCACCACGGGCAGGGAGGGATGCGGGGCTCCTTCCGGCCACGCTGGGTCTTTCTGCTGCTGGAGAACAAGCAGCGGTGCCTCAGACTCCTGGGGGGCCTTCCCTCCAACAACCAACTCCCCCTCCACAGCACCAACAATCCCACCAGCTTCTCCCCAGGCAGCGATGGTCCACCCCACATCTATGCAGGGGACATCACTAGGTGTGACCAGTGTGGACATGCAAGCCTCGCTCGTGGGGCCTCATCAAAGTTTCTCAAGCCAGGCCTCTGTTTCCCTGCTTTGCAGACAAGAAGCGCTTGGCTGAGATGGGTGGGCACCCCACCATGCCCCCTCTGATTACCCCCGGAACCCACAGTCTCTATAAATGCCCCACGCAGGGCAGGCAGTGTTCAGGTTCCTAACTAGGAGCAACAAAGATGGGGGGCCAGGAAGGAAGGAATGTGGGGGGAGACACCAAGTCAGAAAAAGGAATGGGAAGGAATCCCAGGATCAGGAGCAAAGGACTCAGAGAAGGGAGGGAAAAGGAAAAGAAAGCTTAGGGAAAGGAGAGAAGAGGTCAGGGAGAGAAGGTTCCCGAGGACCTGCAATAGGGGGAGACGGAGAACACGGCTCTGCATTCGGAAAGACGGTGACCTGGCACCTGTTTCCTCCTCAAATTCAGCCAGCGTTTCCTGGGCAGGTTTGGAGAGGAGAGAGGAGGCCACATCAGGTGCAAGCAGGACAGTGTCGAGAGGCCCAGAGGAGGCCAGGGGCATCCAGGCTGCAGATTACAGCTGTCCAAGGAGCCAGACAGAGAAGCTGGGTGTGCTGGGAGGAGCAGGACAGGAGTCTCTCAGCAAGGCTTCCAAGTGTGAGCAGTTCGAGTTGGGACCGAATGACGGGGTGAATGAGGAGCTGAGGCTCAGGATCTGGAAAAACTGGTTACACTGAGCTGTAGGATCTGGGCCTTTGGACTGTGGATTCCTTCGGGAAACCAAGAAAAACTCTAGACCAGGACGGCAGCTACCAGTCACACGTGACTATTTGACTTTATAACAATTAAATAACACAAAAAATTCCCTTCATCTGTGGCATGAGCCACATCTCAAGTGCCTCGTGTGTCCACCTGTGGCTGGTGGCTTCCGAATCAGTGAAAATATAAAACCCAGTGACAGGCACAGGGAGTTCCATTGCACAGCACTGATTCTTCCCCCAGGAGAACACCAATGCACAGAAACGTGCCCACAACACTAAGGGCTCCTGGCCTCCACCTCCACCCCTCCACAGCTTTGCGTTCGGACCCATCACTGTAACCCCAAGTTTCTCCCCTAGCACTGGGGCCAGATCACTGGGGCCACAGCCTTCTTTGTGAGGGGCTGTCCTGGGCACTGAGAGGTGATAAGCAGCATCCGTGGCCCCCCACAACTAGAAACCAGGAGCACCCCCAATGTGACAATCATAAAGTCATCACCCGTGACCCGTGGGTTGACAAACAGTGCTCTGAACAGAAACAACATAACTTTGTGGAGACACAGGATCTGAGGGGACGTCCAAACTCGTCTCCAGAGACTGAGGCTCTTCAAAGACCTGGCAGTGGCTTGGGAATCAGGGGTCTCAGGTTGGGCGTGAGATGGTCTAGCAGGAGAGGGCTGACTAAGAGAACTGAGGCAGACCCTTCAGAGATGAAGGGACCAGGAGAACTGGAGACAGGGGCTCCTTTACGAGGAAATCAGGCTTTGACTCGAGGGGAACCTAAGCAGCAGGCTGGAAGAGAAACCTAGAGGCCAGAAGATCCTGGAACAACAGAGCCAAGGGAATTTAAGACGACTTGGGCACTGGGGTCAGAACCACCCCGGGAAGATGAAGAGGCAGGAGTGGGGAGCAAGAAGTTGTGCAGGGTCCAGGCCCGGCGGGGGCAGATACAGTACAGAAATCCTGGGGAGAGGGAGCAAGTGGGGTTCCAGGAAGTGAAGCTGAGGGTGGCACAGCCAAAGGGGAGGACAAGACACGGGCCCAGGAAGTCCTCAGGAACCTAAAGGCTCGGGGACTAAATGGGAATGGGCGGAAGTCTGGCTAAGGAATTCCGAGGAATCTGGCTCACGAGCTGGGACCAAGGAGAGTCCAGAGCCTGGAGAGAGATGGGCTCTGATATGGGGCCAGGCCCTGGTTAGCAATCTGTGCTCTGGGGCCCTGAGGGGAACAGAACGTGAACACAGCATGAGGAGCACCACAGCACCCAGGGGCTTTGGAGAGCGGGGGCTGGTTGGAGCACCACGCTGGGCAGCTCGCCTGGCAGATTCTGGGCAGGGAGGCTCACCTCCAAATCAACCAGGGCAGAGATATAGGCTCTGGGTGTAGACTATGACCCAGTGAGAACGGGCACCAAGGCGGTGTCCCAAGGCGAGGGGGGAGGACTGGGCAACTCGACTCTGACCCAGCTGGAAACTGGAGAGGGAACCCAGGGGTCCAGGAGCAGGGGGAGCTTGGCCTGAGAGTCGGAGCTGTGGGTTCTGGGACATGAAGCCCTTGTCTGGGAAGGGAGAATGTGGAAGCCAGTGAGGCGGGAAGGGGGTAATTCCTGGGGGCACTGTGCGGAGAGTTGGGGGCCTAGCGGAGGTTCAGGAATCCAGGCTCTGACTCGCCTGGGCCTGGGTGAGGGTCTGGCCGCTGCAGTCCAACTGGACAAGCTAGAGTGGAGGATCCTAGGGAAAGAGCGGCAAAGATCCCGCTGAGGGAAGGTAGCATCTCGCCTCGG
>PVKM010053086.1:0-10104 GCA_004027735.1 Carollia perspicillata
ATAGTTGTATTGTGTTTGTTTTTGTTGCACACATGCCCATAAGTAACAGCACTTGCTTGCAGATACACACTGCTACACACCACCAACTCGAAGGTAATTTTAGGGCAACTGAATATGGACAGAACTCTTCTTATTAAACCCACATCGCAAATTCTTGCTTTAAATATTCATTAAACAAAAATTGAAAGTAGAGTTAGTACTATTTAAATGTTAGCAGTCAGAAGTAACACAGATATGACCTAAGTGGGTGTGTTCAAGATTATGAAAATAAGATATTCTTTTTGATTTTTACCTTTGGAAAATCTGTCTGTTTGTTTAAATTTATTTGGGTGAAATTGATTAATAGTGTCATGTAGATTTCAAGTGTGTATTACTATGACACATGACCCACGTATTACACTGCATGCCCACCACCCAAGGTCAAGTTTCTAAAAGCTAACATTAATTATCTGCTTGCCATGACTAACGAGAATGAAGTCTTACATGTTCTAGTACATGTGCTAGATAAATGGGGAATACCTTAAGCACAGCACAGCATTAAACACATAGTGTTTATTTAAATGTATACCTTTTTTAATAAAACATCAAAAGAAATAACCCACTCCAGTTGTGTGTGTCTTTGTCAGTTGTGATTATGGTAGTGGTGTTACTAACTGACATGCGATCTAAACTCCTAGAGTCTGCCACAATACAGATCTCAATGGTATTTTAGATGAAGACATAAGAATAAAGAAGTAAAAAACATGATACCTTTTTATACAATTAAAAAATGTGAATCTAATCTTCAATATAGAAGGTTCTCAATACTGGAGTAGGTATTGATTCTATGCCCATGGGAAAAAAGATCTGTGCATATATCACACTTAATGAATTACTTATTTGGGAAGTTATTAAAAAGAGTGCTTTAATAAAGATTAATGCCCAATCACAGTATGTTAACAGGTTTTTATGTAATTTGCCATTAATAATAATCTCCAGTCGAGAGGTAAGTCAGAACAAGGCTAACCATTTCTGGACATAGTGGTACATAATATATACACTAGCATGTATGTGTGGCTGAGAAAAATAAGCTACAAAAAAAGGGTGTCAAGATTAAGAAAGCCTCATGCAGCCACGTCAATAGGAAAACCACAGGAAATATTATTAGTAGGTAATTAACATAGCACGAAGAAGTGCTGAGATGTACAATACTGAGAGGCTAGAGTGGGTAGAAGATGCTGCAAGAATAGAAGAATATGTGCTTTATAACATGAGGACGTTTGGGCAAGTAGGAGACAGGCAGTGGAGTAACGAGCAAATATGCTGTTTTATCCTATCCCTGCTTCAGGCCGCAAACCCCAAGGTCAGGTTTCCCTTAAATCAAGTGGAATCAAGTAGACACTGTTCTAATTGGGCTATGTGGCACTCGTTGGGCTCTTGAGAACCACAGAATAAACAGTGAATTAGAGGATGATATAGAAAAGTCACTTAATCCTTCTGCATATTTTGATAATGATTAAAGTGTCAATGGCTGTGCATTTTTCACTTCACTATAATACTGAGGAAATTTGAAGTGGGAGAAGATGAGAAAAAGATCAAGGGGAAATGAACAGCAACTTCCCTCATTAAGCCTACCTCTTCTCCCCACCGCCTACTTTCGAGTAAATGACACAGTCCTGTGAAACAGAAGAAATGCAGGTGTTCGGGCACAAAACGTCAGGAACCTCATTTAGGGCACAGCAGAGAACCTCAGCTTCTATTCTAGCTCTTCCAGGCCTAGCAAGGCTATTTGCGGCATGACCCTAATTTGACTCATTGCCTGGGTAGCCTCCCTTTCAAGGTCATATTCCAGAACAATTAATAACCGTGTTCATTTTAACTCTCACAAGCCTCTCGTTTGGAAGGTAAGTTATAGGGCTTATAAATTATCAGCTCTTAGCTGTGGAGCTTACGGTGGTTTATGCGGACATAATCACTTGGAGGAATGGGTGCGATAAGGTGACAGCTGTGTGAATTGATAGAAATTGTGCCTTGGCCTGTTCCCTGTGTGTGTGCGAGTGTGTGCGAGTGTGTGTGTGTGTGTGTTTAAGGAAAGCAAAAGGATAAGCATAGTAGTTTGGTGTGGAAGCAGGTGAAAAAATGAACATTTTTATTGGAAATAACAACATATCAGGGAAATAAGAGAAATGTTTAAGCTGCGACAATCCAACAACAATTAGAACATGCCATCGTTCTTCATAAAATAAGGGTAACCATTAGTGTATTTCTACAACAGCAGTGATATAGTGCATAAATACACCTGGTACTTTTCTTAACACTTTGTCTGTGTTGCACCATGAAACCTTCATGCAAACCATAGGTGACAGGTGCTGTTATTCGAGATGTTTTGTGGAGAAAGAAACTGAAGTAGAGGAAGTTAACTGATTTTCCAAGGTCTCATAAACAGTTATTGAGTAGACTTGATGATAACACAGGCTTTTGGGAATTTCAGTGTGAATTTTCAAAAATAACCTCTCCACCAGTGTTGTCTAAAAATGTTTAGCAATGATGGAAACAGTCTATTATTTTGTACAATATGATAGTCACATGCTACAGTCAATGACTGAACACTTGAAATGCGTATACATTGATGGAAGAATTAAAAGTTAATTTTGTTTTATCAGAAATTAATTTTGATTTAAACAGTCAAATGTGTTCATGGCTACCATATTAGAGCACCTCTGGCAAAATCAACTATTAATAAGAAAATAATACACTTTGTGGCTTTTAGTTTTTTCTCATGACATTTCACACATTGTTATGTAAAAAAAACATTGATTATGTCTCAACCTGTTAAACCTTATTTGGAAATGGAATTTGATTTGCATATTATGATAACAGACATATAGTGCAGCAGTTGGAGAGCACTTTGAAGGTGACTGAAGTTTGAACATGTAAGAATAAATACATATTTTTAATAAATAAATCCCAGGTTATCTTGGGTCCCCCCTCATATATTAACGACACCTCTTAAAATCAAACATATTCTTTATTTAAAGTAATGAGCTTTGAAAGAATTTCAACTTATAAATGTAATTTAAACATGGTTTGGACACAAATAACTAATTTGATAGGTCAATAATGAAAGTAGTGAGACAGGTGACAGAGTTTTAGAGCTTATACAATTGCATGGAAAATAATGTTAGACACAAAATACCAATTACATCACTTTGTCGTCTATCAAGAGTTTAATATCCTCGTGGTTTGAGAAAGCCCAATATGCTACAGTATTTCAAAAATGTAAATAATATACAAATGTGAGAGAATTATCATCATTCCCTCTCAAATATGCAATCCTATCTCCAAAGAGATGGATGCAAGAGTTAAAAAACCTGAAGTTTTTCCCTGAGAAGCTGTTGTCTAAGGAAAGAGATTGGTCATGTAGAGCAATCCCCATGTGAAAATCTTCAAGTGAATAGTGAAGGAGTCTTGGAAGTGCCCAAGATCAGTGATATGGGTATAGTCTGTAGACGATTCACTAAAATATTACTAGAAATAATGAGCAGGGGGCTACTTCATTATTTTAATACAATATTTTAAAAGTTGTAAGTGAAGGAGAAAAGTTTGGAAGAATGCAATCAGATGCATATGGAACCTTTAGAGTTGTCCTAGACAAATGTAGATACGTGGTTGTATCGGGGTAACATACTCAACTACCATGAATAAACAGACAACGTTATTATGTGAATGTACCAGATGTATAGGAACAGCTAATGATAATTTTAGCATATGTAAAAGTGTATACCCTTCACTATTTTTGAAAATTTTTAAAACTTGGTGTTACTGAAAGAAGTTTCTTGGAAAAAATCCAGGTTCATATGGCTGCTAAATTGCAGTCCACAGGATTAACAGACCTGGTGTAGTTTCTGGTTTTCAGCATTCCAATGCATGATAGGATTTTTTTTTTTTTATTTCACTCACTACCTTCTCCTGGGGTGGAACTGTGTGATGTTCTGCTCTAAGAACTGTTAGAAGAATATGTATGTGCAATTTCCTCACGACTGGTTATTTAATTAAGGTAGCGAGAGCTAAAACCAGGTGATGACTATACAGAAACTGTATTCCTTGCAACTGTTCTGTAAATCTAAAACCATTCTATAATAAAACTTTACTAATTTTGAAGTGTAGAAAATCAAAGCAAACAGTATATGAAATTTAATTTTTCATGGCCAAGTGAGTTTATCACAGAAAGGTAAAGTTGGTTTAACATTTGAACATCATTAAATACAACTTATTCTACTATAATGAAAACATATAATCATCTTAATGCAGAAAAAAATGAAAAATTTTAAATGCATAAATGCTAAAAATTCTTAGCAACTTAGGAGTAAAGAAAAATGCCCTGTATTTCCTGAAAGACGTGCATGTAAAACCTATAGCCAACATTGACCTGGATGAGGAATGTCTGAATGCTCCCTCCCAGACAGGAACCAGTCAAAGATGTTTATTTGCCTCACTTCTGTGGTGGTTATGACCAGCTTGATAAGACAAGACAAATAAATTAAAGTTGTCCAGGGGAAATGAAACATTTTTCTATTTTTGTAGAAAATTACCCAAAGGCTACAGAAAGCTACTCGAACTTGTGAGTTTAACAAATATGGTGGGCAGAAATATTTGTGTATTTTTTGTGGTGTTTGTTAAACCCAGCCAACCCTTTTACATACACAGTTTATTACTCACAAAGTGGGCCATCGTTGCTCTGTTATTTCTTGTCCTCACTTGAGCTTGTTTTCCCAATGCCTGTCCTCTGCCTTTCCTTCAGTTCTCATTCTCTCTCTCTGATTTTTTCTTTAAATATATTCATATATATATATATATATATATATATATTCTTCATATTGATTTTATTTTGTGACTTTTAAAATGAAAATGAATTTCAGCTACCAGAGATCAAGTTAAAGTGAAAAATCAAGTAAGTTTTGAGCCTTAGGTACAAATTGTTTAAAGAGTTTTAACCATGAGGTTTTTGAAAACTTTTCTAGTATAGTTCAAATGACTTTTAAATTCCAAAACTTACATTCTTTAAGCTTTAATTTTTTTCAACTTAAAAGTTAATTTATATTTTATTTATATGTGTATATATAAATTGGAGAATTTTAATTACAGGCATTTAATTCTATTGTATTTTGATTAAGCTTTGTTATATTATGTTCTCCTACATCTGGGAAAAATTACCACGTGTTGTTCAAGTTTAAGAATTCTTAAGGACAATACTTTCAGTTTATTTGTTTGAAACACCAGGTGTCATCTTGCAGGCTTAGGAGACAATTGAGGTTTGGTTTTGTTTGGGGATTTTTTGTTATTTTAAAGTATATATCAAGAGTAATAATATAGCATTTTATAGAAGCTTTCTAGATTTTTAAGAAATGTAATATCTTAAAACTGTGGATAGAATATTAATGTATTTAGTAATGCATTTATTACAAAAAAGTATAAAAAAGAAAAAGTCATAAATATAAAAATCTATTTGTAATTGAAAAATGTAAACAAAAACAAGAGAAAATATATACATTCAGGTAGATTTTATAATGTATGTTGTTTTATGTATAGTGCTCCAATGTAATATCTCCTATGTAGATTGATTTTAGTTGTTATATTTGAAACACATGTTTTATGAGTTCATAGTATATAAAAATATCACAATAATGCTTAAGCCTTACCAAGGTCAATACAATAGTCTTATGGACAATTTAGATAATATTAGGCAGTTTGTTCTGATCAAATTTATTTTTAAAAATTCCATTCTTTCAAAAAGTAATTTATGAAAAGCACAATGAGTTATTTCTGCTTCTCAACATATTGTTGTCATGCTTTTAATTGGAGGCTGCTGTTTAATCATATAGAAAGAACAATCTTTGTATTGATTGCTTGAACAGATTACAGATAGGCTATGAGCATTCTGGTGGTCATTATTTCCAAATTGCAAAGAATCAAGCAGTGATTATCAAGATACAAGAGTGCTTGATAACACAATCAAGAATTTACATAATTCATTATGATCTCTTTATCCAGGAAGATGTAATGATAGAATGCAGTAGGGGGATAAATTATAGAAAATTGCCTGCTTACCACTTCATACATATTTAAAAGAAAGATTATTTTTTTCTGATAAAGGAGGCTCTGGATTTCAAGGCTATTTTCTAAAAAGTTACAATGCTCCTGTTATTACAGGCCTTAATGCTCACCTTGATCTTCTCCTACTTGCCCATATATAAAAGCATCTTTATAAATATCATTATTTATAATGCATATGTATGTATGTATGTATGTATGTATATATATATGCAAACATAATAGATTTTTAAAAGTTTAAAATAATCACTAGTTATTTTATGGAACCAAACAAATGAAAGTTTGTAAAAAAAAATAATTTTTAATCTGACTTCTTGCACTATTGTCTCTCATTTTAAAATTCCTTTAAAATCCTCAGCAGAAAACATAATAATGATTTCAATAATACATTTGAAGTTTAAACAATGGTATATGAGGGTGTGCATTTACATTTTTATTTCAACTATGGAATTAAAAGCCTTTTAAGACAGCCATTTCTCCTCTATGTCAATTTGGAATATAAACAAAAATCAAATATATAACATCAAATTTTATCAATACAATCCATATATTAATATACTTAACATTTAACTAGAATGAAGGCAATGTTACTTCTCAGAGATATATACAAAATGTCAAATAGTATAAAAATAAAATATTTTTCAGTGTGGTTATTTGATCTATTCTTTTACACATCTGATATTTCAAAGATGCATATATACTGCCTTTGGTATAAATCAGGCTGAGATGAATAGCTAAAACAATAACAACACCTTTTTTCCTTAATTAATCTTGTCTGTGAAACAGATTTAAATAAAGGGTTGTTTACTCTTTAGTGATTTTGAAAAGTTCTAAACTTCACCCAAATTTTCCCTTAATGATACTAGCTCCTTCTTCAGCTTTAGTTCTTTTGGTAAATCAACAAAATATCTAGACATTTTTATTAAGTAGAAATCTATTGGATAGCCTCAAGTCATCTCATTTTCCTTGCTACATTGAGGAATCGATCACTTGGCCCATTCTCTTCTGTTTACTTTTTATCTTTTAACCTTATCTACTGAATTGAACCACTATTGTTATTTTTCTGAGTCACTCATGCCACTGACATCCTTAACTCTTGTGGCATTACAAGTAGAGATATATTTCTAAGGAAATGATTTCATTAGGCTTCCATGCTTGCATACTTCAACAATGATTTTTTGTTCTCAAAATAAAATTTAACATCCTTACATTAGCATCCAACAAGGTAATGATCAGAATGCCTCTTTTGTGTTTTCTACTTTGTACTTTACACTCCGTCCTCTGGATTGTACCCTTGTAACGCAACAGTCTCCTACTCCACAGACTTCGGATAATCTTTTTATGTTTCTTTAATTTATTTAACTGCTGGAAATTTCCCCTCAATTTACAGGTGTGACTTCAAGTAATCTGGTAACCTTCTTTGATTCAAAAAAATTATATAATAATGGACAAAATTTCCATATGCCTTCAGAGTTCTCTGAGCATATTTCTATTGAGAAATCACGTCATATTTTGCAACGCTTGTTTCTCATGTTTCTTGGCAAATACACTCCCGTATCCTACAGTTTACTAGAATGTCGGAGGCTAACCCATCCCTGCTGTATGATACAGTCGCAGAGGGAGCCGCACGTCTGCACAGCAGACTCAGCAGGAAAAGCACCTGAATCGCCTTGTGTTGTTTCTCTTTTGCTTGCCTGTGCTTGGAGTCATTTTTATCGCTATACATACTGGAGCAGATGGTGAGAATGAGAATTTCTTGAGAATTATAAGGGATAACATAAGTGATGACTACATAACCACTCCAAATCCCCCTTGTACCCCAGAATTGATTAGGAGTTTCCTAGAATAGGAGTTATTTCATGATAGTACAATTTATGCCCACCAAATGGCCTGTCCCAACTAGAACTTCCCTGAATAGATTAGTCAGGCCAAAATCCCCTAGAAAAGGCATGAGAAAGAAGAGAGCTAAATATTCGGTTTTATATAGATTTCCTTGGACCACAAGAGTCCCTATACCACAACCAACTGGTCCCCCACTGCCCTATACTGGGGCTTATGTATATAGACACAGGATGGTCAGCGTAAATGGATATTAGAAAAATTGGTTAGGACTGTCATTTCCAGAAAAGCTTAAGAGAACTGGACCTCCTTAGTGTTTTTATTCACAGGTTCAAAAGGATAGATTGTTCAGGCAACTACTTAGAGCCTGGGCAGGTTGGGGTTAGACCCCATCCCCAGAAAAAAAGAAAGGAATGGAGAAGATGGTTCCTTTATAGCAAACAGGATCTTAATTCTTGGGCCCTTTATAGCTAGCAAAGCAGATCTAGAAGTGAGAGACAGATATTAATCACTATGACCACAGACCCTGTATTCTCAGTCACTTGGTAAGATGCCCAGACTCATATGTACCCATATGCTAGCCAACTCGTGGCTTTACATGTTTATCATAAGACTTACACCTAAAGCCTGAAAAAATAAGGTGTCAAATGAGTAGAAGGAAGAAGCTCAGGTAGAGAGATGATATCAATATAGATAAGGCTTGCAAACTGCAAAGTATCTTAACTGCTCAATTTTATTTTATATAACATGTGTTGCTAATTATATTCAAATGGTATGTAATGCTTTCTACAGAACAATGACAAAGTAAATATACTCTGGCAAATAAATTTTTTTTCTCCCACATTGCCACATATGCTTACCCCAGAGTATAAAATAAAGCACTCACCCCAGCAAGGCAGAGATGCCCGGCTGGTGGGCTTAAAAGCACCAAGTCTCCTGTCATTCCTCGCTGACGCCGTTCCTTCTGTAGGGATTCCCTGGACCTGCAGGAGCTGGACTCTGGCACTAAGAAATCTTAGATCCTGGCTTAACAAGAGTTCCTTAAATGTTTGTATAATGAGTACCAAGTCAAAGATAAATTAATGGATTAGTTAATTTCTGTCTTCCCTACTTTCTTTCCTCAGTAATTAAATCTCAATAATAAAAACTGGGCTAAAATGCATACTTCCAAAATAGAAGAAAATTTATTTTCTTTCTTTTATCCATAGTCCAACACTGGTTAATCTGTCAGGCAAACTAGCAAACATATTGGAAAGGATATACTGAGAGGCCAAGAACAAGAATGCTTGTTTTTATTGCATGTAAATAAATATAAGAAAATAAATAAAATATAGGAACACAGAATGGAGTTTTGAGACAAAAAGGAAAATATATACCTATGTTTATGCTTGAAGGAGAGACTTGATATTTCTTCTGATTGTGGATAATTTTCAGGAAGAAGATCATCTCTAGTCTTCTAAGAAGTAGGGCCAGTATTTTAAACCTGTTTTACACTATACTTTCTTTTTCATAATTTTTATGAATTGAAGATTAATTGACTAGGAACACATTAGTAAGTTGGTGAAAAACAGTCATTATACAAATAAAGTATGTACAAGCTAGTCAAATTATATGTTCCAAAGAAATAAATTCAAAGAATAATTTTTTAATGAAAGTAATAACCAATCTTGAAACAAAACATTTAAACAGATTATAAAAGCAGCTACTGGATATTATCATTCCCTTCTCCTTATTTCTTTCTACATGTTATACTTGCAATAAGTAGTTTTTGCCTTCTTATTTTTCCCTTCTGTATGAAAAGACATTGAAAGAAAGGGAGAAATAAGTCATAAAAATAGAAAGGTGGGGTGTAGCAGCAATAGTATAGGGAGAAGGGAAGGATAGGAAATTAATACAGTTAAAAATCAAAAAACAAGGCTCAGAAAAGGGGTAATAAAGATCATGTGAAGATTGTTGCTGCTAAATTATTATTTTACTTGATTTTAATATTTCAAAAATATTTTATACATTTTTCTCAAAATTAAGAGTTTAAGCAGTGAATGGTTGAAGCACAGCATGCAGTCCTGTGTGAGCAAAAACGTGCACTTACATTTGTCCATATGGAAAATAATACAATAATTAATTAATAATAACGCAAGCATAAACTATGAGTTACAGCATAATTACAACTGTAAA
>PVKM010053087.1:0-10102 GCA_004027735.1 Carollia perspicillata
AGAAACGCGTCCACTTCGGGCTGATCAAGTTTAGGAAAAAGTAAAGGTGGAGATTTAGGATCTAGTAACTAATTCTCTAACTATCGCTCACTTCGCTCGAACCCTTGAAGAAATTTTGTGCACAATAGGAGTAAAAATAATGCTGTTTATAGATAGCTGGTCTCAACTGGGTAGATATTTGTGTTTCAAATGCCTCAATTGGTGGGCCTTTCCTGGATACTATGAAAGCAAAAGGGGGCTCAAATAACCCTTATAAACATTCTCTATAGGTTTGGATGTTTCTTATGTAGACAATGCAAAGTACAGACAAACAGAAGTCAAATCGGCCTTTGTCGCCCAGACAATGCGTCAGACGAGGTGCTCCCACAGAGACCAACTTCAGCCCTTCCGTGAACTCCGACACAAAGATGGCGGTGGGTGAGCGTTCTCCATGTCACTGACCCACACACATCATCACACTCTTTTATTTTTTATACTCAAATCAAATTTGGGATAGTTCCACCCGAGATGGCTACGTATCAGCCACCCCCAGATTCCTTCATCCTTCTCCATAGCAATTCCCACTTTCAAACAAAGTCGTGGGTGGTGGTAACCTTTTGGGATGGGGGAAACCGAATATGCAGAGAATATTAGTTCCCTTAGAGACCAGGGAGCAGAGGACAAAAGACCTGGGTATAGGGAGTGGGGAGCAGGTCAGAGACAGGGAAAATTGCCTCTCACACTTTCCATCTTTCCATAACATAGAACACAAAACAGGACAGCAGTTAATATCTCAGGAAATGTTCTAGCTGCATAGTTACTCTTACCCACGTTTCAGAGGTGAGAACACTGAAATTCAAGGAGTTTAAGCAATTTGTCAAAGGCTATAGCGTTAACTAACAAATGATAGAATTCAATACAGAATTTGGGTCTCTTCTCTTATCAGTCCCATTACAGCACTGCAAAGGTCCCAAATGTAACTAATAAAGCCAAGTGCAGCCTTTGCTTTGTCAGTGGGCAGACTCAAACTCAGAAACCTTTGCAAAATTGACCCAGTCAGTTATGTTGATTGTGCTCTACTGCAGAGAAATAAATCAGCCATTATTTAGTGCTGTGACTTATGACATTTTATACAATAACATAGTGTTGATTTTTGCTAGGCCAGAGGAAGAACAGAAAATATTTGAATACCATGACAACAGACAGCCAGGAATGACTGTGACTTAGAATGGCCTTGCTCCAGTTTTAACTATTCCACTAATTGGACATGGAAATGCTAGTTTTTCTTTTCTTTTTCCAATTGCTCAGCAGCTGTCACAAATGAGTTCAGAAAGCAAGGTGGGCCGTCCCACTGGGTATTTGTGGGTATGCCTGTAAGTGGGACTCCAGCGCCTTGGTGAGGTTTACTGCTCCAAGGTGGGATGTAAATGAGATGTAGCTTGTGTGCCAAGTGTCATCTACTTGTCCTGCTTCCTTCCTTGACATCTGTACTTTTGATTGGCAGGGATGTCACTTGATCTTACTGGGGTCATTCCAGTAGAAAAATTAAAGCCAACAGACATACTTTGGGGGCATGTCTCAGAGTAGTCTCTTCTGCCAGACCACGGGGGGATTAATGAAAGGTTCTGGTCTGTAGTGTTTCCGTCCAACAGAAGATATGGAAGAAAGACAGTCCAAAATTTGACATACAGATGACAGAGCCAAGAATTAACTGAGGCATCCATTTCTTTAAACCCCAAATCCAGTGACTTCCTTTCTGGTTCTGTCAGCTTGCATGCAGTACAATCAACACAATGAACCACTACCAAGTGTTAGAGCCTCCTCGGCCTTGCTCTAAGGTGTAATTTGATCAGCCTCTCTCTTGAAAGTCCTAATGAAAAATCACTTGCTTTTCTACCATCTGCCTGAGGTGATGCTTAGGGTGATGCTCAGACAATAGTGAATTCCTTCACTATTAGGGTAAATTCCTCACATAATAGTCCAGGTTCCATGTCGAGCCAACACTTGGCTTGGTTGTCTTCTAATCAGCCCCCTCACCTGTCAGAGTAAAATATTCTAAAGCCACAGAAATCAAGCTTTTTAAGATTTAAGACCCTCGATACATAGTCCCCTCTGGGGGGAGGGAATCTCATTAGTGGCTTCCTTTTCATTTTTTTAATTCAAAATGCATTTTTAAACCATTTCTATCTGATTTGTGCTGTAGGGTATGTTAAAATAAGGTGCTTGCAATAGACTTATGGGTCGAAAATGCATTAAAAGAAGAACCGGGTCTCAGAATAACACAGTCAGAATTTTCACTCTGTAACTGTGGGACCCGGCCTGATGGGTGGTACTCTGAAAGTACTGAGTAGGTGTGAACTGAATTGAATCAAAGCACACTGCAATAAGTCAAGTGTAAGACAGTTAAGAAACAAGGTGGTTGGAACCAAAACATCAAAGATAAGCTGAGAACCACGTCAGAAAAGGCTCCTGGCCTGGAGGGGCAGCCAGGCACACAGCATGGAGAGGGTCTTTCCCACAAAGCAAAAACAGAAATGAGAAAAGTGTGTGTTGACAGAAGAGAGAATTTTGTTAAAGAAATTTGGAAGAAAAGTCTAGAAAAAGAAGTTTATGCCCAGTTTGGGAGGGTTTCAAATCCTTGGCTGGAGGGTTAGGTCTTTGTCTTATGTGCGGTCAAGAGACTTGGTAGAAAGCCAGGAAGGTGCCACTGCCTTCTGCCCCTCCTAAGAGACTGTCATAGCGCCAATGGGCTCCCCAGTGCCATTCCAGCCCTACATTTGCCAGGAGATGTTTTGTAAAACATGTAATAAGAACATTCTGTTTCTGAAGGCAGGAGGCAAATAGGCATGCGTTCGTGTGTGTGTTTCTTGGAAGGGAATCAGAGAACCCACATGCACAAACAGTACTGTCTGTAGATTCTGTAACATCTCACATATGCAAGTGCCACTATTTCTGAAATGTAAATAGATATAGGTATCGTTGGGCTTAAGAAAGTATACATGAGTATAAACATGTGGACCAAATTTAGAATAACTTGGCTATTATATATTTCCTCAGTCTGATGCAGCTAATGTTATATAAGGCTCAGTGCATGCTTTGTTACTGGAAAGGAGTCTTCGTCCTCTGGAATCTTAATAATCATTGGACTGAGGAAAATTCTTCCACTTGGAATCTGACAGGTCATCATGATCCCAGGACACGAATACACACATCGGGACAAGGCAAACTCCCACACTAACATTGTCGGTGCAGGGAGAATCTCCACAAGGAGAAGTGGCTGGATCTATCAGCCCCAAACCTTCTAATCCACGATTCAACTTCCATTTAAAGGAGGCAAGTATAGGATAATGAAGTAATTATTGGGTAATTATCTCACTAATTACTGGGAGACAGAAGAGTGAGAGTGGGCATGATCTCCAGCATTACCGCAGGTTGATGGCATTAATAAGCCCAATTTTTCACCTGTCTAAGCCTTACACCTCTGGCCACATGACTTGCTTTACGTAGTAGGATGTTATCAGGCATGACACTGGCAGAGGCTTGAAAAGCACCTACGTGTTTCTAATTTCCCTCTGCCGTGCCATGGGATGGACAAGTTAGAGGGTGAGCACACAATACAGGAGTTCATGTACCTGTACAAGATGTGCAAATAGGCAGGGGCCCTGGGGATATGAGCCCACAGATAAAAGAAAGCAATGCCGATAGAGCTTTCGTCCATTATGTCTCCTACCTGCAAGACCAGGTCCCTTCTCCCCTACCACATCCACTTTTCAAATTCTAACTTGTGTTTCACAGCCATCTCACATGATTTTACTTCTCTGAAGCTTTCTTTGTCACCCCAGCTCAACCTCCTGTAGGCATTTGTCTGCAGAATAATCACATAGAAGAGGGAACACAGAACTTCAGCACTCATAATTCCAGCTATGCTACTTGTAAGCAACAGAACCTTGGGTATGTTGCTTAATCCATCTGAACCTGTTTCCTCATTTAAAGATAAAGATGGTAATAGCACTTAAATGAACAATGATGAGGTAGTCTACTAAAGTACCTAATACAATCTGGCACATGATAGGTGCTCAAAAATGTTAGATATGCCCTGGCTGGTGTAGCTCAGTGGATTGAGTGCCGGCCTGCGAACCAAACAACCGTGGTTCGATTCCCAGTCAGGGCACATGCCTGAGTTGCTGGCCAGTTCCCAGCAGGGGATGCACGGGGGCAACTGTACATTGATGTTTCTCTCCCTCTCTCTTTCCCTTCCCCTCTAAAGATAAATAAATAAAATCTTTTTAAAAAGTTAGATATTATCAATATTATTATTATTAGAGTAATAATTTATTGCAGAATATAATATACTAGAATAATAGCTGGCACATAGTAGTGAATGTTATTGTTATCATTTATTATTTAATAATTTTATGTTACATGCTTTTTCACTTTCCCTCTAAGGATTCTTAATTCACCCTGAGAACTTCTTTTGTAGGCATGTACCCATTTTTACCTCCCCACTGAGATTCTAAGTTCTTGAAGGTACATAGTTCCTAAATCTCCTGTTTATGGAGGGCAGAGAAAGTTGAGGTACTCACAGTTTTACTGTTATTTGCCCTCTGGTTGAGGAATTAATTGCTAACCTCCCCACTAATGAAAGAAATGCCTCCCTTAAATGCATGTCCAGTGCAGAGACTAACCAAACTGGTAGGGGACACACGGTCTCTGGCACCCTCAGCAACCAGGAAAAATCCCAATGAACGCATGAAATCTCCAGCATTCCTTAGGCAGGTCCAACAGACAGACAGCTTAGAGAGGGATGTCACTAGGTGAGTGGTGACTGAGAAAGCAAGACCTTCTTCCCGCAACATTATAAGTATGGCAAACCCCAGACAGCTTGGGCACCTAGGTCCTGAGCAGAATTTGATGTAGTTTTTTTTTTTAATTCCAATGAATCATCATTGCCATGGGCCTGACACTTATCACTAGAAAAGGGCAAAATCAGTATAATCTCCAGAGCAATTGCCTCAGGAATACATTCTTTCAGTAATTTGGTTGGAGGGTGTTCAAGAATGCAAGTGATGGGTTAGTTTCAAATGTGGAATGATCAGGGTTGCCATAAGTGCTGAGATCTCTGAATTGAAGTGAGAAGAGGGAGGAAAGAGGAGTTATATTATTGTTAACAACAGCAGGAAATCAAGTTGTTGAAGACCCATTAAGTGATGGGTAAAATCAACTCTGACACCAGTCCTGCTAGTCTGCATGAAAATATGAAAAATAAAATATTAGATCCCCCAACCAAGCAATTAGTAATGGTTTGGCCTGATTAAAAAAAAAAGAATTGGTGACCTAACTGACAACTGTCTGAAATTAGGCCCACTCTTTAAAATAAAGCTGGATCAAAGGTGACTAAGCAGCAGAAGGGTCTTTAGGAGGTAGGATAGAGTTTACAGCTGAAAGCACACTGCTAGCAGTATTATTTTCTTGTTGTCCATGTTATTAAATTCCTTAAAGGTCCTATAGGCCATGTAGATGAAATTAAAACACAGATCAATGTAGTCATCTTGTTCCTAGACCATCAACTTTGAAATTCCTATTGATGATGGTCCAATTTCTTTGAAATTATTTTAGCAAATCAAATTACAATAAAGAATCTGACTCCAGTTTTTATGTTTAACCTCTGACAGTTTCTTGGCCTTATCTCTACTCTTTCCCTTTTTTCCCCCCAAATGGGTAAGCCGTAAGAGGGCCCACATACCCTCTCCCTTGGCACCAGCAGAATATCCAAACCATGCATATGTTGGCTGGAAATAGCACTTATCTTGGTCCTACCCTCTAACCCCAATGAAAAAAACAAGGCCCTTTTTCTCTTTTTTCACTTAAGCCATTCCAGAGAGACTAGAGTACCTGCCCTATTCTCCCCCAGAAAGAAAATGAAATAAAAGGCATACAATTGGAAAGGAAACATAAAACCTTTTTATTTGAAGATGACTTGATTATAGAAAAATTTAAGGAATCTACCTAAAAGGAACTAGAACTAATAATATGTGAGTTTAGCAGGTTCACAGTATACAAGGGCAATATTTTAAAAATAAATTGTATTCTATCAATTAGCACCAACTGTAATGGAAATCTAAAAAAAATTAATTTACAATGGCATCAAAACCATAAAATTCTTAGGTATAAACTTAACAAAATATATGCATGACCTGTACAAAAAAAACCCCATAAAACACTGATAAAACATTTAAAAAGACGTAATAAATTGAGAGACATACCATGTTCATGGATCAGAGTACTCAATATGGTTAAGATATCAATTCTTTCCAAATACTTTATAGATTCAGTGAAATTCCAATAAAAAATTCCAGCAGACACCTTTTAGAAATTGACAAGCTGATTCTCAAATGTATGTAGTAATACAAAGAAACTAAAATAACCAAAATACTTTTGAAAAAAAAGAATAAAGTTAATTTCAGGACTTACTATAACATTAGTGAAAAGAAAATGATATAGATCAAAGAAACAATAAAAACCTTGCAAATATATATATGTATATATGTAGAATATATATATTTTTCAACAAATGTGCCAAGGTAATTCAATGAAACAAAAAAATCTTTTAATAAGTGGTACTGAAATGACTGGATATCCATATGCAAATAAGGAAAAAGAACTTTTCAACTCTTACCTTCTCCAATATACAAAAATTAACTTGATTGGATCACAGAACAAAATATAGTTCTAGTAAGCAAACAATAAAATTCCCAGAAGAAGTCATGGGAGGAAATTTTGGTAACCTTTGGTTAGGCAAAGTTTTCTTAAATTGGATACAAAAAACATAAAGTATTTAAAAGCCAAAAAATTGTATTTCACCAAAATTTAAAACTTCTGATCTTCCAAAGGCAGTGTTAATAAAATGCATTGGCAAGCCAGACTCTTATATGAGAGAATATTTGCCAAACATATATCCAACCAAGGACTTTAATCACATTTCTATATTTGTTAAGCCCTTAAAATTTATTAAGAAGCAAACAACAAAAAGAGCAAAGATTTTTTGAGCAGACTCTTCACCTAAGGAAATACATGGAAGACAAAAGAGTCTCGGCATCATTAGTCATTAGGGAAATGCACATTCAAACCATAATTTAATACTTCCACTCATACGCTAGAATTCTAGAATTTCTAAAATCAAAAAGACTGACCATATTCAAGGGCTGGCAAGGATGTGGGGCAGCTGGAATGCTCATGAATTTGGATTTTCTATAAATATAAACACACATTTACCATATGACCCAGCAAGTAAGATTCTAAATATTCACTCAAGAAAAACCCAAATACATGAAAATATATATAAAATGGTACATAGAATAAACATATTGTGCTATGCTCGCGCTCATGCAATCGAGTACTTACTATTCAGCAATGAAAAGAAACAGATGACCAATGAACACACCGCATGGCTAAATCTGTAAAGCATTATGCTAAGTCACAGAAGTCAGACCTCCAAGTACCACATATGTATGGTTTGATTTATATGAAATTCTAGAAATGGCAAAGCTATTATAGTGAAATCAACAAGTCACTGGTTAATAGGGGCCAAGGAATGGAGGGAGGGAATGGACTGCAAAGGGGGGTCAGGGAGCTTTGAGAGGTGATAGAAATGTTCTGTCCCATGGTTGCGACAGTTGTCACGACTGTGCCTGTTTGTCAGGGTTCATCAAGTCATGCTTTCCAAATGTCCAGTCCATGTCTAGTCCAAAAGTATGTTTGAGCAAAAACTTGGGGATAATGTCCAATAGTAACAAATTCAATCAAATAAATTATGGCATATCTAGAAGATATATTGCTATAAAGCTATTCAAAATGAGAGAAAAATATATTACAGTTACTTTTAGGTAGAAAACAAAGCAGTATGTCTACAGTCCATTTTATTATCCATTTATGTGATTGTTTCTTATGTGTATGAGTATGTGAATATGTATGTATATATATATCTCTCTCTATATATATATATTTAGATTTCTATATATTATTTGAAAGTTTATACCCTCTGTTAACTTGTTGTTTCTTCATTTTGCTTATTATTTCCTAAGTGTCAGAGAATAAACATGAATTTAAAGTAGGAGAAAAGATAAAAGTTACTATGTTAAACGCTAATTGCTTTGTCTTTAAGAGACTTACAGACAGACAAAGAGACATGTAAATAGCATAACACACGGTAGCATGAAATAAACACTCATGGAAGGTGAGGTGCAGTTGGCTGGGTCGAAGGGTTTCATACCAAACTGGAACCCTTGCTCTCCGCAACATCTAGGCCATGACCATGTTGCTCTCTCTGAACCACGGGCCCACTTCTCACTCATGATGACTTGTCTCTCTGAGGCTCCATGCAACCCCATCCCCCATCCCAGTGCCTTAGACAACAGTATTTATATTTGAATTTCACTTGTGGACAGAGTTCAAGTTCCCTCCCACAACCAGTGAAGGTTGTTCCCGGACACCTGCTGCAGTGTCCCTTAACTACAGATCAAAGATGATTTCCAGAGATCCCCTGGAAATTTCGTGATAAAAGACAACCTGCTCAGGGGAAAGAGCACACCTACGAGGCATTGTGTTCCCCGTGCCTGGCACACAGCAGGTGCTTAGGAATATTTGATGATTGTTTAGTGGGTCTATTGGGAATAAAGCATGGGCTCAAGGTTGTTTTGGCAGACTGGTGATTGCCCTGGCCTAATCAAGGAGGACTGCCTGCAAGAGGCAGAATTCTTTGGTTTGAAATCATGTCTGCACACTGCCTCCACCCTTGTCGGTCTCTCACATTTGAGGTGGTTCCAAGATAGAAATGTATCCTGCGGAGCACCAGCATGCTTTCCATCTCACCAGATGGAATGTGTATAGACCTATTTCCAGTGTTTTTTTCCCAACTTGCCTGTAGTGCTGGGCGGGGCTGGGCAAGTCAAGCAATGAAAGTTGGTCCTCATTCTTCTACTCTTCCTCAATGTTATGGATTCACTAAAACCCCGAACGCATCCTTACCTGGCAGTTTTGTCTTTCATTTTTTTTGCATTCAGTTTTTAATGAAACTGAATCCCTATTGCAGATCTATTTTCTACATGATCCAAACTCAGCTTTGCCAGAAATATGTAGTTGTTTCTAGTTAGAAGCCTCCAAAGCCTGGTGCCTGAGGACAGGCTATCAGGGAACCTTGATTTACACTCAGACCAACAGTGAAGAAACCCAGTGTGATGGAGGCTGTATAGCGTAATAAATCAAATCATGCACCCTAATTTGTGGTGTAGGAAAATGAATGCCGACGTAGGAGTGAGCTGTGGAGTCCAGAATCTGCTTTTGTGGCCTGACTGGTTAAGGCAGGCCTCTTAAACTTTCTGGGTCTCAGTTTCCTCCTTCGCTGTCTAGGGGAGCTGGTTTCCTTACTTTGTGTCTTTCAGTTCCCTTCAACTCTAGTATTTGGTGATTTTTATAACATTCGCTTGCAAATACTTGGGAGGGGGCAGTCATTTGGCCAGATGCCTCCCCAGTCCCTGCCTTGTCTTCCTGCTCGTCAGTGTGTCCAATGATAATAAATAACCGTTGGTTGCAAGAAAAGAATGTGTTGGATCAAGCGGCTGTGTCTGCTCTCTACCCTCTGGAGAGAACAGGGGCGGCTTTGATGTCATCAGAATGGGTTCCACATTTTGACCTTGGGAGCCCTCAGCTCCAAGGGGGCCCTGTTGCCAAATACATGAAACAATTATTTACAATTAAAGGAGCATTTCGTATCTCTTTCAAAACTACCACAGTTGTTTTCTTTTAAAAAGAAAAACAAGTATGGTCCCAAAGATGAAATCCCTGACATGGAAATGGAAAAATGAAGGACATGGAACCTGCTCCTCACATACCATTCCTGTTTAGTAACAGGTAAGCAACAGGCTAAGTGATGTAGCCGGTCAGCACGTTAATATGGAGCCAAACCAGACCCCTGCTACAATGGAGAAAACAGACACGAAACATTTGTGTTATCCTCCATGGAACCCAAAGTCTGGAGGTTTCTCCCTGCTCAACCCTGGTCTCTGAATCAGCCCTTGCTGGACTGGGACTTGGCGGTCGCCCGTGAGATCGGTTATAAACAAGACAC
>PVKM010053088.1:0-10106 GCA_004027735.1 Carollia perspicillata
AGATGTCCTGGAGGTTCCTAAGCCTCTCCTCATTTTTTTGAATTCTTGTTTCTTCATTTTTTCCTGCTTGGTTGTTTGTTTCTTCCTTCTGGTCCACTCCATTGATTTGAGTCCCAGTTTTCTTCCCATCACTACTAGTTCCCTGAGCATTTTCCTTCATTTCACTTAGCGTAGCCTTCATTTATTCATCTAATTTGCAACCAAAATCCACCAATTCTGTGAGCATCCTGATTAGCAGTGCTTTGAACTGTGAATGTGATAGGTTGGCTATCTCTTGCTTGCTTAAAAGTCTTGGCTCTGGGGCTCTGAGCTTTTCTTCAGTTTGAGTCATTTTTGGTCTGGTTGCGACTGTTGCGTATGAGGGGCGGAGCCTTAGGTGTTCACCAGGGTGGGGCAGCCTAGTCGCCAAGTTATGATGCTGTCTGTGGGGGCGGGGTCAGAGAGGGAACAATGACACCTGTTCCCCGCTCTCTCAAATTTGCATCCCCTCTGCTGCTTCCCACAAGCAAACTGGGTCCCCCTGGCACTGGTTCCCAGGTAAGCAGGTCTATGCACACTCCGGGACCTTGCGGGTCTCCCCGGTGACCTCTCCTGTGAGGCTGGGAGCCTCTCCTGGCACCTTTTCAATCGGTGTTTTTAGGCTTTATTTCTGGGGCCCTGGGCTGTGCAGTCCGTCTCACTGCCCGCTCTTGCCTAGTTTATCTGCACGTGAATGTGTGTCCACGGTTGGCCAACTGCCCTGCGTGCCCTGTGTGCTCTGCTCGTCTCCTCCCCGCGTTGGGGTCTGCAAGCTCCATGCCACCTACGCCACCCGGCACTCCCGAGCCTGGCAGCCACCAGGTTTTCCTGACATTTTCCCTCTCCGCCGGCTGCCTACTCTGTCCCTCTTACCGGTCTGGTTGAATGGTTGCCGGACTTCCGTAATTCAATTTTCTGTGTTCTGGTTGTGTTATTGTTTATAAATATTTGTTGTCCTTGATTTTGGTTGTGAGAGGAGGTACAGTGTTTCCACCTACGTCTCCATCTTGGCCAGAAGTCATTATTTAGCAATTTTAAGTAGATGCAATTGAATTTGCTTCTTTTGCAGTTGTTTTTGAATCATTTAATTCATGTAAAATATTTATTCCAAGCAATTTTTAATCTCATCTTTTAAGGGTTTAAGACTTAATAAGCAGAAAGCTAAAAATGTAGTTAAATGTGTAAATCACTGTTACAAATAATCGATAACAGGATTTATTAGAGAATATAATAGCCAGCATTACACTTAATCTTGAGTAACCAAATAATTTGTGAAGGACTTCATGACTTTTACAGAAATTTATAATCACATGGTTAGATTTAGATCATTGCCTTGGGTAATTTCAGGATATAAACTAATAAAAATATTATAGAATGAATTCTTGGTATTTGGAATATAATGAGCTTGATTGATGCTGTGAATCATCAGTTTAATTACACTTTCTTTAGCTGTTGGACTATATCCATTGCCTTTTAGTGCCAATCTTTGTACCTTGAGAAATCCTCTCCGCGTTCACCTCTGCTCCTAGCTCTCTCTCCTCGATGTCTTCACAGCCCAGAGCAGCACACGCAGACCACGGGGTGTGTTGGGGGCAGGTCAGGAGGCACCACCACTAGAAACAAAACCCAAAATCAACATTTGTTTTTCACATTTTTCAAAACAAGGGTGTTTGGACGATGGTATGTATGAATTGGTATAAGAGCCGCTCCTTCCTGGGGAAAGGAATGAGAGTGGGCTCCAGTTCCCCGAGAAACACACCTGCCGAGCGCCCAGAGGCAATGCCCAGGGTCGGCGTGCCTTCAGTGTGTCCCCACAGGTGACAGTTTGGCTCTCAGCTTTGCAGATTTAGAAACTCAGTGTGGCCACTGTATCTAATCAGCCTCTTAGGGACTCACCTGAACCAAACCATTTCAGACAGTTCCGTAAGTCAAAATCTCAATGAATTAGGTTTCAGTGAAGAATCTGTAGCCTTTCCCTGCTACCATGATATCTAAGCTGGCCTGCACAGTGTCCCGTTTTGCTCCCTGTTGGTGACCAAGGTGCCTAGCACAGTATTTTGCATATAGATATTAAATTTAAAAAGAAAGGGAGAAAAAGAGAGAGAAAGGGAGTAAGACTAAGGAAGGGGTATAATTCTGAGTGAAATGTCATGCAGGTCATAAAAGCTTAGTATTCCATCTGGTATCCTCCGAAATCATCATTGTGATACACTAGTTTATTATCAGATTTCCATTTTTCCCCTTGAGAAAAATAAAATTAATTTAATTATTTTAGCCTTTTGGCCTTGATATTCAGCCTTCCTTGTTCTCTTTATAACTCAGTCCTCCTCAGAGAGATTTCATGATAACTGGTGAAGTCTCATCTTTTCCAGCCCTCCCTCTCCTGGAGTCAACCCTGGCCAGCTTGCTCAGACTTCCCAAACCTTCCTGGGAACTTGTTAATAGATGGTCCCCTTGCTCTTCCAATTTCAGGGTCCCCTTCCTCCCCTGTTTGTATAATCCACAAAAAGCATCTGAAGGAGGAGCTAAAGCTCCACTAGCAGATAATATATTTCAGCACATCCCCCCTACCACACAACGGTAGTGACGGTACTAGCCAAAAAAAAAAAAGGGGGAGGGGGTTAAAATATCCAATTTGTAAATTTCTATATTTGAAAGAAATTGCTACTTGTTACTTCAGAATTATGCACATGTGTTAACAATATAAATCTCATCCGATCTGATTTTTGGGGTTTAGGGATGTGTGACGGTTTTCTATGTGAAAAAGTTAGGAAGTCTAAAAGATCCCTTATTCTAATTCTTGGTCCAAATCAGAACTATGCATACTTGAAACAAAGAGCCTCTTAACTGGGATCTCTCGGCTTCCGTTGGCTGATCAGTTTCCTGCATAGCTCTGACTTCTGCTCAGAAGGTGTGCAGGAGGCACAGACCAGATGGTGCCCCCTGGGTGAGGCCGAGGAACCCTGCAGGCCTTTCCCTGCCCTGGGTCACATCCTCAAACACAGTGTGTGTCGAATTGGGAGGGAGTGCGAACAGAGTCAGACTTCTACCTTTCCTTCCCAGCAAATGCCTAGGGAAGTTTTCCCTGTAATGGCTGTGACTATTTTCATTATTGTTGATGCTAAAAGTTAGAAGAGAATGTTGAGAATTATAACCATTGTGATGACACTCATAATGACTCCTATTAATCAAAAGTCTGTTCTGGCCAAGCCTTTTTCTAATATTCTACAGACATTGTCTCGTTTAATCTTCAGAACAACTCTGTGAAGTTTTTTTCTCATTACACAGATGAGGAAATTGAGGCCCAGAGGGTTCAAAAACATGCTTAAGATCGCATGACAGTGAGTGGCATCACCACTAGTGTCTGACTCCAGAGCCTACTTTCTTCACTGGAACTTTTGGTCTCTCCTATCCTAATCCCAGGAAGGTAATTAGTTGCATGACACATACCAACAAGAGAAATCTGATTTCTAAAAATCTCATTAGATTGCTTTCTACATTGACCCTTTGGTCAGCCTTGACTTATCTAAGGGGATCAGTATCTATATCTATATCTAAGACACACACACACATATTCACATTCTGCCTTTACACTCTGCTAAACTTCGTTCCTTTAGGAATTACGTCCCATCCTATTAAAGGGAAGGAGGAAAACTAGGAGAGGTAGAAGATAGATCAGTTACTTCTGTTCCCGTAACAGCTTTGGGTGCAGCCGAGAGCCTTTGAAGCTGATGTATAAAAGTAAGCTTCAGGATTATCTACTTCTTTAGTGCTTCATCCATCTGGATATAATGAGATGAGTCAGCCAGTAGCCAAATCCCACTTACAATTGTTTGTAAGTATTAGGAAGAAAAACTTCATATATCCTACTACTGCCAGTTGCCCTAAGAACATTTGCTTTACCTTTTCTTTTTATGGTTGGAATTCTGTAAATAGAATTTATGAATAGCACTTAATCACTAGGAAATCATAGCTTTCCAATTTCTTATTATTGACTCAGTTTTTATAAATATTTATAAAGGCCGTGGCTGGTATGGCTTGGTTGGTTGAAGCATCTTCCCATGCACCAAAGTGCTGCCTGTTTCATTCCCAGTCAGGGCACAGACCTAGGTTGTAGGTTTGGTCCCCAGCCGGGGCTCATTCAGGAGGCAACTGATTGATGTTTCTCTCTTGCATAGATATGTCTCTCTTTCTCCCCTCTCCCTTCCTCTCTCTCTAAAATCAATAAATATATTCTTGGGTGACATGTTATATAATATTTATATATAATATTAATATATAATATCACATATAATATATTAAATATATAGATTATGTTTATATAATGATGAATATATACATGATGTGTTTATATATGATACATATGAATATCATATATAATAATATGATATATAAAATATATCACACAAGGCTATATTTGTTGATTTATATATAAATATATTTATTGATATCTGTATCACACAAGGATATAGTTATTGGTTTTAAAAAGAAAGGAAGGGAGGGGGGAGAGAGAGAAATACATACCTTACCCAAGGATGGAAGGTGGAGATGTGTGTGTGTGTGTGTGTGTGTGTGTGTGTGTGTATCAGCTTTCATTATCTATTTTTTCCTATTTCGCTTTTGTAAGATTTTCCAGAATGATCAATATTAACAGAAAAATATGCAGTCAAATGAGGGTCTATCTATTTTTAATGATGCCTAGAGAATATGATATTTCTTTCCCAAAATTTTCAGTGTTCATTGAAGAAATTACTCTTTAATATCTAATTCCTATTCCTGTGAGTAAGTTGGATTTCCTCCTGCTCCATCCCCTTGGAGATGGAGAATAATTTGTCATAGGCACAGGGAAGGGTTAACTTACATGCTAGGAAATATTCTGAGTTTTAGATACATGGAGAAGACCCAGAAGTTAAATTTTAATAGGCCTCCAGATTTGGCCAGCAATCAAAGATTTTCTCTATGGTAACAATTACACACACCAATGATCTGAGATCAAATATTTATGTCTTCCCCTACATGCTGGAGAACTGGCGTTTTACTAGTTACTGTTATTACCAGGGCAATTCAATGGATGGCAAAAGATTCTAAAAATGTCATTTCACAGTGGAAACTGTAAGAGAAAGCAATAACAAGCCTGGAACAGATTAAGTACAATTGGAAATGAGTCTAAACCGAAATAAAATACTATATTTGAGTGAATTTCTTTTAGGGCTATGATTTTAACTTCTACTAAAGAACTGTCGTCTTGCCTATCAGTGAAACACACCGAAAAAGACAAAGAAGCCTGATGCTGGCAGGAAACAAAGCTCTTCTTCATTTCCTAAAAGTACTTTCTTTTCCAGAATTATAGTTTGAAGAAGACTCTTCCATTATGCCTTAGGGGAAATGTAAGCTTTTTTAAAAAATAAGTATAAATCATACTTTCCTGCGGAAAAACTTTGTCTCCTTTGTCGTAGCCACCTAGAAAGCACTAACAGTAACTCCTGCTCATGCGGGACCCCACCAAACACCACCAATGTCTCATCCACCTTCAAGGGCTAGAGCCTTCTTCACGTGGCCATCATTAATCACCACCACCGTGGTCACCACATTACTGATTGCTCTACTGTAATATCTTTGGGGGTACAGTCTTGCAGCCAATTCCCCCAAACCAGGTCCTTTTCAGGAACTATTATAGAGATGCCCGCAGTCTAAAGACTTCCATTAAAGTGTTGTATCACCATTCTTTCATGACTTCATTTTTTTTCTGTTCACATTTCTGGTGATTTTGCTTGGTTCTGTTATTTCCTCCCATTTGGCTCCAAATATACAACCCAACAGACCTCTCTAGGATCTCCTCAATCTTCACTGGGACCTCTAAACTGAGGATGGCTCCAATGAGGACATGGTTGGTCCCTTGGAAAAGTGCTTATGTAGTCCAGAAGGGCACACAGGACCAAAGACAAGAGAAGATAACTAATAATAGAAGTCAGTTCTGAATGAATTGTGTGCCTGGACAGAGTTCAAAAGAAGGAGAGAATGCTGGGTCTGCTGGAGTCTGGGGAGGCTTTATAGAGAAGGCTTTTGAACGGATAAGGTTTCCCAGTGGCAGGGGCTGACGGAAAGTTGATCTCTAGATGATGTAAATAGCTAATGTGAAGGCTGGGAGGATGGATGAAATAAGGATGCTCATGGAGCAGTAAATAGACCTGTCTGTCTCTGATGGGGTGTTTTTGAAGACAAGAAGTAGGACATAAGGATGAAAAAGGTTACCACAGGCCTTGAATGAGAGGTAGGAGATTTGAACTGGATTCTCCACTCCTGTGGGAGCTGTTAAGATCTCTGGAATAGGAAAGTGACAGGATGAAGGTGGAATTTTAAGAAAATTGATGTGGAAGAAACACGCAACACAGCTGTGAGAGGAACAGGAATTCTCCCCCTGGAATGGGAAGATACATTAGGAATGCCTATGAAGTGTCAGGCACCATTCATTCATTAGCGAGCATTTTTTGAGTATTTATTATGTGATGGGCATTATTCCTAGGGACCAGGAATACAGTAATTAACAAGGTGGGTCCAGATTTAGTAGGGCCTGAAGTTCAAACAATTTGGGGAGCCTTTTAGAAAAACTATATACAAAATTAAGTATGGAATTTTTAAATTTTACTTTGAAAATGAAAAAATATATAAAACAAAAAATTGCCACATTATAGAGACAGTGGTTTTTAATGGACACAGTAATTTTCATCCCTTTTAAAAATAAATTAATCACTATTTCCTTCTTTGCCAAGAATATGCAAACATGATTTATTCCTTTCTCATCCTGAGATATAATTTCAAGAATCTCTGTTCATAGGAGTGATGGAGGAAGAGAAACCTTTTTTTTTTAAAGGCATTTCACTCAGTCTTCCTAATGGACTCTTTCTGCAATAGCCAACTTTAACCAAACCTATAGTTTGCTGCACTCTACTGCCTCTTAAATATATCCCCTTAAGGATTTGGCAAAGAGATGGCATTTTTTTTTTTTGAAGTGGCTCAATTACAAGACCAGGCTGCTAGAAGGTTGAAATGTTCCCAGAAAAACCGGTGTGGGGTAAATATCAGAATCTATAGGAATAAAGGTTAAAAAATAATACCCCTGTGTTTCTGAAAAGTTGACATACAATTCAAATTGCTTACTCCTAAACTATAATAATAAAATATTGTTGCTATTCTGCACTACAGACAAATGGATGGAGAGCTAGAGTTCTCCATCTCTTGTGTCTGAGACTCAGTGGCATGAAATTGGATTCAAGCAAATCTGAGTTTGAATTTCTGCTTCATCATATACTAGTTGTGCCAGAGACTACTAACTGTTCTACTCACTCATCACCAATTTATGGTGTAGCAGGGCACATAGCTGCCCAAGTGTACGCTACATTTATCAGCCTCCCTTGCAGCTAGGTTTGGCCATACAACCAGGTTCAGGTCAGTGGTATGCAAGCAGAAAGGATTTCTACATCTTCAGGCTGGAATATGCATATGGTAGTGACCAACCTTCGGCCATGCAGGATATGTCAGTGGCAAGATGAAGGGAACCTGGGTCCTGGAATGACTACATGGAGTAGAGTTGCTCTGACAACCTACAATGCTCATACTGTGGCTGTTAAGAGAGAAGCATTAATTTAATTAATTATACCACTATATTTTATGGTCTTTTTATTATAGTAGTTTGAAACTATAACCTCAAAAATATACTTGTTAAGTGCCCTCTTTGTTTAACCCTTCTGGATCTCCATTTCTTTTCTTTTAAACAGAGCATAACATCTATTTCACATCCTTGTTGTGAGGATTAAATGGGAAAATGCATGGGAGGACCACACGAGAAGTGCCTGATACATATTTGTTGTCTTCCCTTCATCCATTTAGGAGTATGTGTTTTATGTTCCTTTTCAGTGGACATAGAAAATACAGAGATTTAATGTCAAGCTGCTGAATAATATGATTCACACTGTGCAGGAGACACTCACTCTAAGACACTTGAAGTGTTCTTTGAATAAACTCAGGAAATAATCGTATTAATCAGATGAAGTCCTGTTGATCCATCAACATGTTCTCAATTAAATCTGAAGTACATAGCACAATGCCTGGTACAAAGTAGGCCTTTGATAAATATTTATTGAAAGAACAACTAGTCAGCCATAAACCATTGGGAGTGGAGGTTGGAAGTGCTCAGGATTCTGAGTGATAACACTCCTTGTGTGAGGGCTGGTTGACGTTAATCCATGTGAAAATACCTAACAAATGCATGACATACATGTAATGGCACTCAATAGTTTTAATGAGACTACAAGGTTCTTGTGGCCCAGTTCTATGTCTTGCTTTCTGCTGTATTCCAAGAACATAGCACATAGTAAGACTAAGTAAATATTTGTTGTGTGAGAAGAACATTCATATGAAATATGAGTTAGCCCTTCACTTCCCTCTTCAACCCTTACCACTGCCCCTGTGAATAAGGAACTGCCATGCAAAAGTGAAGCAAGTTGCCCAAGCTGGCCCAGTTAATAAGTAGCAGAATCAAGATTTGAAGCACACTCAGACTTTACTGGGTCCTCATTGAAGTCTTTCCACTTTAAACCAGATACTCCTCTTAAGAGCAGACTTTGAGACTAGTAAAGTATTTGTGTACCACTGGATGAGGAAAAGCAACTTGAAGGAGAAATGGAAATTAGGTAGTTGGAATACTTAATTTTCTTTCTTTTTTTTTTTTTCTTACAGATTTGCCTAGGTCTTAGACAACACTATAACAGTGGTCATTCTTTTATTCCCTGCCTCTTATGTGGTATAAACAGTTCTAAAGGACCCCCCCTCCACTTTCTCCCACTAATCTATGGTATAACTAGAACTTTTGAATCCCTATGGGAAAAACGGTTTCTGACAAGTGGCCAGATTAACAACCCCCCAGCCTTCAGCCCTGGGTGGGATTTATACTAGGGAGGAGAAAAAGGAGAAGCCACCAGCAGGGCTATCGTGTTCTACCTCTAGCTGATTTGCAGTGCTCTTGGCATTGCATCACAGATATCAGAGCAACAGATGAGCACTGATCCCTACCAAGATAAGTCACTGCTCTTCAGCAAGGAAGTAAGCAGAACTAGCTCCCCGCTGCCTAAGTTGGCTGATGAGTTGATTATGAATGGTTTGGTTAGGACTGACTTAAGATGAAACTCTAAAGAGGACAAGATTTTTCTCCACAATGTACCTCCCCTCCCAATGTTTTTACACTCCAACTGTTTTCAGAGACATAACGGTTTTTAGGAGCTATCTAATAAGAAAGATATTGGCCAACTAGGTTTTAGTTGGATGCTTTTGCAGGAATATTTGTATATTTAAAAAGCTGGTGAGGATGAAACATACCAGATGGGAGAGAAAGGGCCCTGTTAGAGCCCGTTCCCTCTGTTTATGTGCAGAAATGCTTCCTCCATGATATCTCTGGACTGTTAGCTAGCTTGAAAAATAGAAATCTGTAACTGAGCATCCTTCTGTATTTCTTCTCAGGACCTACTCACCCACAGTAAGATAACTTAATAGTTATTTGTATTCAATAGTGTGTGTGTGTGTGTTCCCAAGTTAAGAAAATTTCTACGAGTATTTTGTATTTGGTCTAAGATACCCACGGTGACATTTACTTAATTAATCCTTTTTTAAACCCTCACCTGAAGAGACACCTATTCATTTTAGAGAGAGAAGAAGTGGGGGCAGGGAGAGAGAGAGAATGACGTGAGCAACATTGACTGGCTGCCTCCCATATGCGATATGCACCCTGGGTGGGAAATGAACCTGCAACCCAGGTATGTGCCCTGAATGGGAATAGAACCTGCGACCTTTTGGTATAGGGGATGGTGCTCCAACCAAGTGAGCCACCTGGCCAGTGCTACTTAATTAATAATTTTAATTAATCAGTACATTTTTCTTCCTGACTTTATTCTTTCTTTTTAACCCCTTCCTTCTCCTCCCACTTGTTCCTCTTTTTCTCTAACTTGAATCACAAAGGTGGACCCTGTTCAGGGTGGGCATTTGGAAACCATGTGAGTTCCCTTTCAATCCTGCCCCTGGATGTGGAGAAGGAAGAT